>CAAKHD010004509.1:0-18526 GCA_901007705.1 Fistularia tabacaria
ACTATGCAGAGTGCCTTGCAGAGTCTTTGGTTCATCTGGGCTACTGGTTTGTCATTAGACAATGGTTTCAAAATCACTAAGTTAAGTTGTTTGCCAACGCTACTAGACTTTACTTGTGTGTTGCTTTCAAACCAGTGGGATATAGTTGGGAGACAGTAACTATGGCTAGATTATTCAACAGGATCTTAGAGAGTGAGAAGATGCCTGATGAATGGAGAAGAAGTTTGATGGTGCCCATTTTTAAGAATAAGGGGGATTTGTAGATACCAGGAGGTCTCGAGGAAGACTGAAGAGAAGATTTATGGACGTAGTGAGAGAGAAGATATGAAGGTAGATGGTGTGAGAGAGGGGGATACAGAGAATAGGGTTAGATGGAGAAGGTTGATTCGCTGTGGCAACTCCTGAAGGGAAAGCCGAAAGGAAAATAAGAATCTCACTTTTGACAAATACTTTTTTGTTGGCATTCCTCAGAGTAAATGATCAAGTAAGAATCTGTCAAAGAGTATATGTTTGGTATGAAAAAGGTTAAATCAGTGTCAGGTCTAAAGCACCTCAGACATTTTCACATACCTGCATAGGAAGAAGACAAGGGACAACAGTGCTCTTCTACTTGCAAGGAGAACGGGGAGAGATGTGCTTAGTTACACTCTCCACCCGCTCTGCCGCACATCTCTCCGTACCCTTCATTTATTTCCTTAGGGTAGTCCCTAGTTACAGGGCGTTTTGAAGCTCTAAGGGGTGGGGAAATTTGCAACCATGTTTTGAGATACATAATACTATAATGAGACAGTGTTGTGCCGCCGTGGTTATCTTCTGGTGCTGACTAGCATCATCCTCTCTCCAGCTGCCAGGGCCCGGTGTCCTTGTCCTTGAGCTTTTGAGCCTCCTTATTGCGATGCTTGGTTTCAGTACAGTACTTCCCATTACCTGTGGAATAAGCATCGTACCTCTGTATTCCTGCAGTGTTCGTAAGAGCAGTGAAATTAATTACTACAGGCATATGGGTGTGAAGCTTTATTTACGATAGCTGTGTGCATATCTGCAGTGTGAAAAAGGTAAAGCAATATTGTGATAACCACATGTACATTTTTCCAACAATCAGCACCCCTGATCAGCACCCGATTCTCTAAAATTCACTGCCGCAAGTAATGACCATATCTTGCGGTTAAATATTAAATCAGTCATGAGACTTAATATCAGTTGAGTTGACTGAATTCGCATTTTATTCATTACCTGGACCGCCTATTCTTCAGTTGATCACAGCGTAACATGTAGAGACAACATTCATAACCATTCACACTCTCATTGAAAATTTAGCCGATGAACCTATTCCGTGTTTTTGGACTGTGGAAGAAAAACTGAAGAACTGTGATGAGGCCTACGCAGACACAGGGGAGAATATGCAAACTCCACACAAAAGGCCCCCCCGTCGGAATCGAACCAGGGGCCACTCTGAAGCATCACCACACGTTATACTGACATAGAGGATAAGATAGCACAATGGAAGATTTTTTAATGCTGAAAAGGTATCACATTGCTTGGATTTATTAAAAACACATTTTTGTTTTGAACACACTGCTGCTTCCAGTCCATCATGATCCAATTAATTAGCCTGTTCTGCGGCGACATGGTCTATTTCCCTCCACTTTTGCTTCATTATTACAAATAGTGGTGTCACTGCTCCCCGCTCCGTCATGTCAGATGAACTTCCAAAATCTCTTCTCAGTTAAGCATCCATTAATCACTGCCTCTGGCATCCAGGAAAGAAGAAAAAAAGGGAAGATTATGAATGTACTATAAAATTTAAATAGCTGCCAAAGTTCAAGGTCATGCAAAATATTAGAAAAGTAATGAAATACATGGAATGTGTTCAGTAAGATGGGTAACCTGTGGTGATAAATCCCACCTCCAGCAAGCACCATGTAATTCAGAGGATAGTAATTATACCTGTCACTTGGTTGGTTTTGCTTTATATGTGGAGAAGTATGCATTGTCTTTGCAGAAAATTTCTGAATGATAATGTAACTGTGGAGTGGAAACACTGTGTGACACATTTCACATTTCTTTTTAGTTAGAAAGTTGTCAAGTTCAGTATTTCAGTATCCAGGCAGACAGTATTTGGTGAAGCGTTTCCTATTTTCTTTTCTCAGCTGACGTTACAGCAGAGATTTTTAAATAACCTCAGCTGCCCAATGTGGTCTTCTCTTTACCTTGGTTTCTCAATATCCTCGATGAACTCTGGCAAATTAACATTGAGGGTTTCAGGTAGGAGTAAGGACACCAGACCAGATCCGACTGCCACCGAAGAGTAGGTTAGGGCAGGGAGGAGAAGCCAGGTGTTTTCTAGTAATATAATGAGAGGTGAGATGGACACAGCCAAACGCGCAATCAGGGAAGTGTAGCCTAAACCATTTTGTCTGTGGGAATAAGAAACAACGGTTAATCCAGACATGTTGCTCAGGGATTTGCAACAGAATGGAAGATCATTGGTAGGAGCTGTAGCTATGATTTAGACTAACCGTATAACTGTGGGATACAGTTCAGTTGTGTAGAGGAAATTAATGGTGAATGCGGCTTCTGACATGCCTTTTCCAATGACTGCCACAACGGTGCGAATGACCCACTTATCTAGGAAATTATTGGATTTTTGTTAAAAGAAATTCTGAAATGTGTCTAGTGACACATTTAAGAATTCAGATGGGGTGGGATTCTATTAACGCCAGAATCCAACCCTACTCCCCTACCCCCCAAAAAAGAAAAAAAATTACCTTGTGGAATGAATATATTGATTAACAGAGAGAGTCCTGTCAACAGCAGTGCAGATGCCAGACCTGGCTTTCTACCAACATTTTCCAGGAAATAATACACGCCGATCTTCATTGGCATTTCGATGGATGCAAATATAAATTGTGTGAGGTACAGATTCAGTCCAAAGCCAGTGATATTCAAACTGATCCCATAATATGTAAATGCAACTCCAAACCTAGAAAATGTGGGAAGAGTGATAAATGAAACACATGTTGTGCATTTGCGGTTAAAAATCAAACTCTCATTCATTATAAATTGCATTCACTTGTTTAATTAATGATCCAGTTTGGCCTTGGAAGTACAATAAGTAAGGCATTATGACTACCACTGCTACACTACTTCTTCTACTTATGATAACAGCTTTGGCATAATATATAAAATACATAATAATAAAAATATGAAACATTTGATTACATTTTCATGATAATAATAATAATAAAAAATGATAATGATAATGAATAATGTTATCATTATTGCTGTTATTATAGTAAAGAATAATGACATGGCAAAATCAAATTAAATCAATCCATCTTCAGAAAATCATATGAAATGTCACATATGTATTTTACTTTTGAAACTCTGCAATTCGGATGATTTTGTCGTCAAAAATTCTTCAGAATATCACACTTTGTGTTTCGATTTTTGTCCCAAAAATATGATGACTGACATCAAACAAATAGTCCTGTTTGCTTTGGAATTGACCACATCTGTGTTTGATGATGATGAGCACTGAAGTGGAAACAGAGAGAAACAGCCAGATGGAATCAATCCAGAGTAGTGGGCTTTTCAGTTTAGTCATCTTTTGCTTGTCTTTAACACACCGACTATGGAGGACTACTCTTTACAACCCGAGACTTCCCAAATCTTTTGGAAAAAGATAAATAAAAAAAAAAAAACTTTCCCAGATCCACACTATCCCTAGTGGTTGTCAAATATGTTCTCAAGCACTGTACACTGAAAACTTCAAACAAACTGTAACTCAGATTTAGTCAGGATGGTAGATGTGTGTATGTGTGCGTTTTTAAGTCAAGGCTCAAATTGTGATTATTTTTCCATCGTGTTTGGATTTATTGATATCATGTGGTCATCCCATCCTCCCTGCTGGTACCTGACAGATCTCATAAACTCACCATACTATCCCCAAGCATATGGAACGTTTCCTGATCCTTGGGGTCCTGAAAAGATCCACCAAAGTGCACTTCCTGTTTTCAGTTTTAACCTTCACAGATTCCATTAATGCCTGCGATTCCGAAGACAGAAACCAAAATGGTTTATTTGTATCAAATCTTAGAGTTTTTTTTCTGAATTTGTTTGCAGACCAAGCCAATGGCTATCTTGAACGTACCATTGGTGTGATGGTGTTCATACAACTGGATCTGTTGTTTGACTCAGCACATTTCCTGATGTAGTAATGGGCAGCATCTACCTTCCCGTTGGCCAAGAGCCACCTGGCAGACTCTGGAAGTGGCCTGGGGGGGAAAAAAATGAAAAAAACATAATCCAAGGCTCAGCATCTTATCAATGCGTGAAAAGAATGAGATTCAGGCTAAAATAAAATAAATAGACCCAAATATAAAATTTCCTTACTTCCAAGCAATGACAGCCAGTATCAGAGGCGTTGTCACGGCCAGGATGAGAAACCTCCACTCTCTTATGAAATATGCGATTCCAACTAGAGCCCAGTTCCCAATTGTCCAATCCAGGCTGATGATAATGCCGGAGAAGGTCCTGTGTTCGAAGCCGAACCATTCGACATCTGGAAAATCGGCAATTTTCACATTCTTTCAAAGCAACATGAGCCATGACAAACTTGCTCATCGTGATTCGACTTACTTAAAACAACAGAGATGATACTTATTCCTGCCAGAGCAATCCCGGTAAAAAAACGCATAACTATAAAAATCACATAGGATGTGGAGAATGCACTCAGGATGGCAAAGCTTATGGAGGCCAGGTATGACACCAGCAGCAGTGGGCGTCTGCCAAACCTTGATGAGCAAAAGAAACAAGGATGAGATGTGGACATCAGATATAATTGCAGGATTCATGTAAAGATTGTCTTTTTCTCTTACACTCAGTCTCTTAAATATTTGAATGTTTTCATTGAATTTTGTAATGTTTTCTAAATGATGTCTGTCTAACTTTGGGCACTCCCCCCTCCTTTTCCTTTAGTCACTGCTCTAAGGCCTAGGACTTCTTTATTTTAAATATTTTAATGAGTCAAGTGACTGCATATTCTGTTTTATAAAACTGACGACTGAATACAAAAGTAGATAAACACTTTCTTTTATCCCATCTTCAATAGGCAAGTTCTAAAAATTATGTTATTAATCAATCTTAATTTGTGTTGTGTGCGGTTCATTGTGAGACAGCCCCTCATTTGCAGGTATATATTCCATTTAATATCAGTAATGGGCAAATCAATTACACACATCTAAGAACCTGATATTAAGAGAGCTCCCAAAGAGCTATGTAACTCAATAAATATTCAATAACACTTCATGTAATATAAATGAATAGTTACTGCAAACATAATGGTGGCTGACTGCCAGTACCTGTCACTGAGACACCCAAATAAAGGGGCTCCAACCATGAAACCGATGGAGAAAATGGTGGCTGTTGCCTGATTCATTGCTGTCCTATTGCATACAAGATCCCACTGGAAAGAAACCAGAGCAAAATTTAAATTTGTACATTTAAACACATTTTTAACAATATACAGTGAATGTGAAATTTCTCTCAGAACTCTCTATTTGCTCCTTACTTGTACCTTACTTACCTTTCTGCTATTACTAGGGTAACATTCATAACATCTACTACATAGGGTAACATCTACTTTGAGACACCGTGATTAAACTTACCTCTGTTGCCAGGGTAGATTTAAATGTGCTGTTGTCGTACACCCACCCATTCTGACACTTGACAGGGACTATGTCATCGCTTCTGTTTTCAACTGAGAGGAATTGATACTTGGGCATCGAAAACATCAGGCAAGAGCTCGGAGTCCCATCCCCCTCTGCAGGAATAAATACGGCAAGTTTTTCTTCCAATGTTAAATTCCAGGAAGCGTTTCCATTCTCCACTGCGTTGATGTCACAACGGTGAGAGGGCACAGCTGCCATGAAATTATTTAGCAGGAGGTGACATGGCAGAGTTATTCGAGACAGAATCTGAATTAAAACCAACTTAATTTGAAATGTTCCAAATCCGTTTATTTCTGAAAGAATGTTATCAAATTTCATCCTGATGCCTGTGTCCAGACTGGTCTGGGTAGTGACCCGGGAGTGTCTTGTGATGGAGGTGTGTGTTTATCTAAGTTTGAGCCAACACATACATTAACTACAACCAAGTAAATGATACACATTTGGACCAGCAGATGCATGAGGAGCGCGGAGCTCAGTGGGGGCAGCTGCGGCGTGAAGTTCAATGGAATCAAGGAGGGCGCAAGTGAACTAAGCTTTGGCACCAATGCGTTCCTCGGATCAACGATCCCCTCCTCGGGAAATCTTTAGGACTTCGATGTTGAAGCTGGGGTTTCTGAGGACAGCTAGCTTGCTATGTGGAGGCTCTGTTGCCTTTTGTGGGAGAGTCCAGGACAATTTTCCCAGCATCCATTGCGATATCAGGCAGAATGTGAAGGCACCATGATCATAACTGTCTGCACTGTTAATCAGTATGCATTTTTCCGTGCGGCTGACTTTTCCAATGACATCTGTGTTGCTTCGAAGCAAGAAATCTTTAGCTCTGTTTTTGCAACTGCAATTCTGAGCTCGCTGCAATACTTTTGTCTGACGTGTCACATCCAGCTGCAAGTCCTTTGACTAAATCTTTCAGGGGTTGGCACAGCGAATTTAGCTCCTCCATTCAACTCTATTCTCTGCATCCGCTTCTCTTGCACCGACAACCTTTATGTCCTCTTTCACTAAATCCATAAATCTTCTCTTTGGTCTTCCTCTATGTTGCTGATCATGGTGGGACCCACACGCAGACACAAGACTCCACCAATACTCCCATTAAGGACAGTGACTGACGAAAGGGATGAAGGGGTCAGCGACGGGAGAACTCCAGCCACTGTGAGCAGCTGGGCAATGAGTTGCGGCGTCAGGAGGACTGTGACCCCTACTGGAATTCCAGCAATGGGTAACCGCTGGGATTTGGTGCAGGAAGAACTCCGGCCAAAGGTGGGTAGCTGAGTGCTGAGTGGTAGCGTCAGGAGGTGTCTGTCCTCCGCTGTTTTGCCAAACAGCTGGGCTGTGGTATCAGTATAACTTCGATGGAAGGTGAAAAACTGGTGCTGGGTGGGGGTCTTGTGGGAAATTTGGAAACCAAACTCTTCTGAGAGAGAGAAGCCCAGTTAGGAACGGGCAGCCAGGCGAGAGGCACTGACCTACACCATCAAGGACAGTCCCAGACTGTAATGCACCAGCCGTGTGTCACAAAACAGGCCTGTTGTGTGCAAATTAGAATTTTCCCTTAATTGTGTGTTGAGTGTTGACTACTTCTTGGCTTTTAGGGGGGACATAACAAAATGGTAGGTGTAGCATTATTGCAACTTTTCTGAGATGTGTTGCTGCCATCAAATCGAAAGATGAGCTATCATTTTCAATGAAGTGGTAAAATGTCTCAGTTTTGACTTGCATTATTTTGTTTACATTCCCTTGGGATAAATAAATATATAAAATACAGGTTTATGTGATTTGCAATTCACTACATTCTGTTTTTTTTATCTAAATTTAACAAATTGTCCTGATTTATTAAGGAAATGGGGTTATATATTGCTTAATTGTTGCAAACTTTATCCATCCATCAATCCATCTTCTTTTGCTTTATCCGGGGTTGGGTTGTGGGTGTAGAGCCGAGCCAGAGAGGCCCAAATTTCTCTCTCCCCAGCCACTTGGTCCAGCTCTACTGGGGGATTCCAAAGCGTTCTAAGGCCAGCAGAGACAAATAGTCTTTTTCAGCATGTCCTCAGTCTTCCTCGGTGCCTCCTCTCGGTTGGACATGCCTGGAAGACCTCACCAGGGAGGCGTCCAGGAGGCATCCTGGCCAGATGCCTGAGCCACCTCATCTGACCCCTCTGAATGCAGAGGAGCGGCGACTCTACTCTGAGTCTTTCCCAGATGGCCAAACTCCTCATTCTCACCCCTCCAAGGAAGAGTCCAGACACCCTACGGAGAAAACTCACTTCAGCCCCTTGAAACCATGACCTTGCTCTTTCGGTCACGACCCCTAGCTCGTGACTACAGGTGAGGGTGGGAACGTAGATTGACCGGTAAATTGAGAACTATGCCTTTTTGCTCAGCTCCTGCTTCACCATGATAGATCAATGCAGAGTCTGTATTACTGCTGAGGCTGCACCGATCCGCCTGTTGATCTTTTGCTCCATCCTTCCCTCATCCATTAACAAGAGCCCGAGATACTTGAACCCCTCCACTCAGGGCAGGAACTCATCCCAGACGTGGAGGTGCATTCCACCTGTTTCCGGTTGACATCCATGGTCTCAGATTTGGAGGTGCTGATCTTCATTCTGTCTGCTTCATATTTGGCTGCGAACTGCTCAAGAGACAGCTGGAGATCACAGAGTGATGAAGCCAACAGAACCACATCATCTCCAAAGAGTAGAGACCTAAAACTGAGGCCAACAAACTGAATCCCCTTGCTGCGCCTAGAAAATCTGTCCATAAAAGTTATGAACAGAATCGGTGACAAAGGGCAGCCTTGTCGTAATGCAACTCTCACCAGAAATACGACATGCAGCTGCCAATACGGACTAAGCTCCGAAAGCAATTAGAAAAGGGTCTATCGGCCCATATTACAGGATTCGTTCTCCAATACACCTGGAGCCCCACAGAACTCCCTGCGGGACACGGTCTGCGGGTCCACAAAACATATGTAGAATGGTTTGGTGAACTCCCACGCACCCTTGAGGACACTGTTTGGGCTATAGAGCTTATCCACTGTTCCACGACCAGGTCCAAAAACACTGCTCTTCCCGATTCTGACATTCAACCACCTGCCGGATCCTCCTTTCCAGCACTGCCGAGTAGACCTTATCAGCAAGGTTGAAAAGTGTGATCCCTCTACCGTTGGAGCACACTCACAGATCCACGTTTTTAAGAGTGCTTCTGCTGCTGTCCAGGAAATGTTTCAGAGCCATGTCCGCCAGGACAGCCCCACAACTTCCAGAGGCTTAATAAACCCAGGGAGGACCTCATCAACCCCTGTGGCCCCGCCACCAAGGAGCTTTTTGACAACTTCAGCCACTTCAGCCCAAGAAATAGGGGGGCACAGCCTAAAGTTCCCCGACTCTGCTTCCTCATTGGAAGGCATGTCGTCTGGATTGAGAAGGTCTTGGATGTATTCCGTCTACTGATTCACAATAACTCGAGTCGAGGTCAGCAGCACACAATCCCCACAATACACCGTGTTGATGGCGTATTGCTTCCCCCTCCTGAGCTGTGGGATGGTGGACCAGAACCTCCTTGAAGCCTCCAGAAGTCATTCTTTATGGTTTCCCCGAGCTTCTCCCACACCAGAGATTTTGCCCCGGCAACCACCGAAGCAGCTTGGCATGCTGGTACCTGTCAGCTGTCTCTGGAGCTCCACAGGCTTTAAAAGGTTGGGTCATGATCTGAGAGTATACCATGTCAATGGCTAAACCCTTAATTCGAACCCAATTATCGGTGAGATAACCAATGCAGCCTCAGGGGGAGCAAAACCTCATGTCTTTTTGAGCTGGTCTTGAGCCTGGAAAAAATGCAGAGGGTGCAACAGGAAGGGCTTCATTCATAAAACTAAAACTAAACATGCAAATCAAAGAGAATACGACTTTCATGCCGGTTCATTTGAGGCCCGGGTCAACAACGATTGTCATTGTTGCCAATAACCTAAAGGGTCCCAGTTGGAATTGGGTTACTGGGGGTCAATAGGAGGATGAGTTATGCATGTTAGTGAACAGAGGGAGAAGAGGAAAGGCAAGAGTCTGGGACTGTGAGAAGGGACTTAGAATATTGAGACGTTGACAGGAAAAGAAAAGAAATAGAGTAGGCGTTATCTTGAGGGAGGAGTTTGTTTGGAATGTTCTGGAAGGTGAAAGAGTTTTAGAGTGATGTGTCTGAAGCTTGAATTTGAAGGTATGATGCTCAATGTTCGTGGCTATGCCCAACAAGCGGGGTGTGAGTTGGAGGAGAAGGAAACATCCGGAGTGAATTAGATGAAGGGATGCAAAACATGCCCAAAGATGATAAAGTGGTATTTGGTGCAGACTTCAATAGAAATGCTGGTACAAGCAATAGAGGCAATAGAGAAGTGATGGGGAGGATGGGAAGAAATGGTAGACTTTGCAAAAAGGATGAAAATGGCTGCAGTGAATACTTTTTTCCAGAAGAGACAGGAACATAGGAGTGGAGGTAAGAGCACACAGGTAGACTACAACTTGTATAGACAATAAAACCTGAAGGAGATCAATGACTGCAAAGTAGTGGCAGGTGAGAGTGTAGCCAGACACTATAGGATGGTGGTTTGTCGGATGATTCAGGTAACAAGGAAGACAAAGAGGACAGAGGCAGAGCAGAGGATGAAGTGGAAGCTGAAAAGGATGTGTTGGATGGTTTAAAGAGAGGAGTTGAGACAGGCCCTTACTGGTCAGGTAGGTCTTCCAGATGACCAGACAACTGCAGCTAATGTGATCAGAGAAGCAAGTAGGAGAGTACTTGGTGTGTTTTTGTAAGAAGGAAAGTTGGTTCAGAGACTTGGTGGTTGAGTGAAGAATTGCAGGTGCATACACAGAGAAAGAGACTAGCAAAGGAGAAGTGGGACACCGAGGGGACTGAGAGTGACAGATGTACTTTATTAATCCTAGGATTGGGAAATATTTGGGCAGCAGCAGCATAACATGCAAAGAACAGACAGTGACAAGCTAAAAATAAATAGTAAAACATGATGAAAAAAAATTAAATTTGAGAGTATAAAAAGTATAAAAGTATTATCTAAACACTGACTGAAGAGATTGGACAGGAGTACAGGAAGATGAAGCGCAAGGGGAGGGTAGAGTTAGCAAAGGCCTAACAAAGGGCGTATGATGTCTTGTATGCGAAGTTGGACAATAAGGAAGGAGGAAAATTATTTCTACTGGGGGACAAAACAGTAAGATAGACATGGGAAGGATTTGTAGCAAGTTCGGATGATTAAGGAAGGAGAGGGAAATGTTTGGACAAGTGCTAGAAGAGTGATGGGAAGATGGAGTACTTTGAAGAGCTGATGAATGAAGAATATTACAGAGGGAGAATGTTAGAAGAGGAGACGATTGTAGAAAACGATTTAACAGAGATTAGTAAAGGTGAAGTGAAGAAGGCATTGAAGAGGTTGAAGAGTGGGAAGGCAGTTGGTCCTGATGATATACTGAGAAGTATGGGAATGTATAGGAGAAGCGGCAGTGGAGATAATTATAGTTACTGTTGGTTAC
Source organism: Fistularia tabacaria (assembly GCA_901007705.1). Lineage (NCBI taxonomy): Eukaryota > Metazoa > Chordata > Actinopteri > Syngnathiformes > Fistulariidae > Fistularia > Fistularia tabacaria. Next base: position 11,273 of record CAAKHD010004509.1, read on the forward strand.
TGTAGAGTAACAAAGTTTATGAGCTATAAATATGTTATGAGAGAGAGTCGCGGCAACTAGTCTGAGACAGAAGTTAGCATTAGTGAGCAATATGGTTTTAATGCCTAGAAAAAGCAATACAGATGCAGTGTTTAAGATAAGATAAGATAAGATAAGATAAGATAAGATAAGATAAGATAAGGTAAGATAAGATAAGATAAGGTAAGATAAGATAATACTTTATTGATCCCCATAGGGGAAATTTGGGTGTTGCAGCAGCTACATTAGAGAAAAAAGAAAAAACAGGAAAGATATATACACACATATATATCAGTGCAAACACATATGCACATATGTTTGCTTTTCCAATGTTGCGAGACAAGTAAGGAGGTCAGAGGGAGACTCAATCTACCTTTGTAGGTTCAGGATGAGTATAAGAACTATGGAACTGTATAAGGAAGTCTGGAGGGAGATAGAAGTATGTTAGACTGGTGCAGGACATACTATGAGAGCTGTGAGACAGTGGTTTGGAGTGCTGTAGGTGTGACAGAGAAGTTCAAGGTAGAGGTTGAACTACATCCTGGGTCAGCTCTGAGCCCCATCTTGTTTGAATGACAGATGAGGTTGAACAAGAATCTCCACAGACCATGATGTTTGCAGATGATATCATGATCTGTGGTAAGAGCATTGAGCAGGTGAAGAAAATCTCATAATGGGGGAGGTATGCCGTAGAGGAAGATTAGCAATAGCAAGGCAGAATACATGTGTGAAGAGTGGGACCCAAGTGCAGTGGTGAAGCTACAGGGAGTGGAGATAAAGAAGGTGGAGGATTTATAGTACTTAGGGTCAACTTTCCAGAGCAGTGGAGAACGATGAAGATACAAGATGAAAAGCATAACTTTACCTTACAAAACATTTACAACATATCAGACAATGAATCTGAGACATTTTACCACTTCATGGAAAATATTAGCTGATTTTCAATTTGATTTCAGCAACACATCTCAAAAAAGCTGGAACTGGCTGATGTCTGCCATTCTGTTGTTTCCGTCCAGAAGGCAAGAGGAAGTCGACAGTCATGCAATATAGTGAAAATTCAAATTAGCACACAAAAGGCATGAAGCCTGGTTCGTTGCAGCCAGGGACTGTCCTTTATGCAGACGTCAGTAGAAGAGCTGTGCCTGATGAAGATTTCATACTATGAGGTTCAGCTGAGGTGGGCCGATTGGTGATTTCAGTATATGTAACATTGTTACATTAACATTAAAAATCATTCTTTTCAGCCAACATTGCCAAAAGCATGCATTGATGCTTCCCGTCCCAGAGGCAGACCACCATGCAGTGTTTTGGTGGTGTAGTTGCAAATTGACGTGACATGTCAGATGAATGGATTGTATATACATAATTTACTGCTTAACAGCTGCTGGTCCATCAACATACCATTTACTTGGTCATGGTCAATGTGTCTTGGTGGCTCAAACTTAGATAATCACACACCTCCACCACTACCCTGACCAGTCTGGATGCAGGCATGTGGATGAAATTTGACCTCATTCTTTCAGAGCGGATTTGGAAAATTTCAAATTAAGTTAGTTTTAAGTCAGATTCTATCTCGAATCACTCTGCCATGTCACTTCCTGTTAAATAACTTCATGACACCTGTGCCCTCTCACCACTTTGCCATCAGGAGAACAGAGGTGCTTTCTGGAATTTAAGGCTGGAAGAAGTTTGCCATTGGTATTCCTGCGGGGTGAGATGGGACTCTGGGCTCTTCCTTGATGTTTTCGATGCCCCAGTGTTAACACCTCTCACATGGAAACAAACGCGATGACATAGTCGCTGTCGAGTGTCAGAATGGGTGGGTGCAAGACGACATTTAAATCTACCTTGGCAACAGAAGCAAGTTTCATTACAATTTCTAAAGGTAGATATTTACCAGAAAGTACATAGCATTTATGATATTAAATAAAGAGTAATGTTACCATAGTAATAACAGAGAGATAATTAAGGTACAAGTAAGGAGCAAAGAGTGAGTTCTGAGAGAAGTCCCACTTTCACTGTATATTGTTTAAAAATGTGTTTAAATGGACAAATTTTAAGTCAGCTCTGGTTTCTTTTCAGTGGGATCATGTGTGCAATAGGAAAGCAATGAATCAGGCAACAGCCTTTACCTGAATCCTGCAATCATATCTGATGTCCACACCATCCTTGTTTCTTTTTGCTCATCCAGGGATTTCTCTGGCGGGAATAAGTATCATCTCTGTCATTTTAAGTAAGTCGAATAACGGTGAGTGACTGTATGAACACCATCACACCAATGGTACGTTCAAGATAGCCATTGGCTTGGTCTGCAAACAAATTCAGAAAAAAAACTATAAGATTTGATACAAATAAACCATTTTGGTTTTTATCTTCAGAATCGCAGGCATTAATGGGATCTGTGGAGGTTAAAACTGAAAACAGGGAGTACACTTTAGTGGATCTTTTCAGGACCCCAAGGATCAGGAAACTTTCTATATGCCTGGGGATAGTATGGTGAGTTTATGAGATCTGTCAGGTACCAGCAGGGAGGATGGGATGACCACATGATACATATCAATCTAAAGAAATTGGAAAAATTCACAATTTTAGCCATAATTAGCAATGACACAGCCATAACACACTTTTACGTACCATCATGACTAAATCTGAATTTCAGTGTGTTTGAAGTTTTTAGTGTACTCTACTCAACAACATATTTGACAGCCACTATGGATAGCGTGGTTATGGCAAAGTTTATGTCTTCGTGGGGTTTTTTTTTTCAAAAGTTGGGGAAGTTTTGGGTTTTAAAGAGTAGGAATATTCATCCACTTTCTTTACAAAGATTGGTATTGCAAAGTTGGGAAGGTGGTCGGTGTGTTAAAGACAAGCAAAAGATGACTAAACTGTTCTGATAAATTCCAAGGTTCATGAGTAACTGTGGGTATCGAAAAGGGGGCTTGTACTTTGGACTGATTCCATCTGGCTGTTTCTCTTTGTTTCCACTTCAGTGCTCATCATCATCAAACACAGATGTGGTCAGCTACAAAGCAAACAGGAGTAGTTTTTGTTGTCAGTCATCATATTTTTGGGACAAAAATCAAAGCACAAAGTGTGATATTCTGAAGACTGTTTGCCAAAAAAATCATCTGGATAGCAGAGTTTCAAAAGTAAAATACATATGTGACATTTCACATGTTTTTCTGAAAATGGATTGATTTTATTTGATTTTGCCATGTAATTATTCATTTTTCATTACTATAACTATAACAGCAATAATGATAACATTGCTCATTATCGTTATCATTTATTATTATTATCATTATTGTTATCATTATTATTATTATTATTAATAATAATATTATTAATATAATTATTATTATGAAACTGTTGTTTAATGTTTTATATTTTTATTATGATGCTAAAACTGTTATTAGTAGTTGTAGTCGTAGCAGTAGCAGAAGTAGGAGTAGTAGTCATAAACCCTTACTCAGTCAGTGTATTTTTGGGACAAAAAATTAAACAAAAAGTGTTATATTATTAAGACTGTTTCCAGACGGAGTTTTAAAAGCAAAATAAATATGTTACATTTAACATGATTTTCTGAACAAGGATCGATTTAATTTGATATTGCAGTGTCATTATTTCAGCTGTGTCCTACCCTTATCACTTTCCACTTGAAAAGTACATGATGGAATGTGCTCTATGAGTAGTATCATGATGATAATAATGATAAAATGAAAATGATGATAATAAAGATACTTATGTGATAATTATAATAGTAATATTAAGTATATCGTAATGATAATTATCACAGCAAGACAGCAATAATAATTAAATAATAATATTAACCACTATTATAAATTATGAATAATAAAAATTACCAATTATTATCATTTGATTATTGTTATTATTACGATTATTATAATTGTTTAATAATGCTGATAGTTATCACTATTATTGTTGTTGTTGTTGTTATTGTTGTTGTTGTTGTTGTTGTTGTTGTTGTTCTTCTTCTTCTTCTTCTTCTTCTTCTTCTTCTTCTTCTTCTTCTTCTTCTTATTATTATTATTATTATTATTATTATTATTATTATTATTATTATTATTATTATCAGAAGTAGCAGTTATAGTAGTAGTCATAAAGCCTTACTTATTGTACTTCCAAGGCCAAACTGGATCATTAATTAATCATGTGAAAGTTATAATGAATGAGAGCTTGACTTTTAACCACAAATACACAACATGCATTTAACTCTCTTGTTACATTTGGAGTTGCATTTACATATGATTGGATCAGTTTGAGTATCAATAGGTTTGGACTGGTCATTATTTCCTTGAAAGCGTTGTACGAAAGCCAGGTCTGACATCTACACTGCTGTTGACAGGACTCTGTCTGTTAATAAATATATTCATTCCATGTGGTTGTATTTTAATTTTTTATATTTTTGGTGGACGGTGTGAGATACTAGCATTTACAGTTTTTCATCACAAGACATTGAAGAATTTCTTTTACCAAAAATCCAATAATTTCCTGGATAAGTGGGTCATTCTCACCATTGTGGCAGTCCTTGGAAAAGCCATGTCAGAAGCTGCAGTCACCATTCAGTTCCTCTTCACAACTGAATTGTATCCCAGTCGTACGGTTACTCTAAATCAGAGCCGAGAAGCAGCTCATATTGATTTTCTTCCATTCCGTTGCAAGTCCTTGAGCTACATGCTTGGATTAACCACAGTGATTTGAAAAAAAATACATGAAAATGCTGAATTTAAAATCCTAATTGTGTGAAATTGAGGAGTTTCTACCTAAAAAGAAAAGTGGAATGTGTCATACAGTGTTTCCACGCAACAGTTACAGTATTATTCAGCAGTTTTCTGCTAAGACAAGCGGATGATACATGTTTTTAATGCTTTTCTACCTGTCTTCCTCAAAACACTTCAAGTATTTCTTAATTTTGCCAAGAATGTGTATGACCTTGAACCTCTGGCACCATTTGGAATTGAGAGAAATGTGGTTGTTATATTCATAACATTCCCTTGTTTTCTCCTTTTCTGAGTGTCAGAGGCGGCTCTTTACGCCAGCACGAAATAATTTTTGTCGCCACAGAGCAGGCTAACTGGCTGGATCATGATGGACTAGAAGTAGCCATGTGTTTAAAACAATACTGTTTTTACGTTTAAGCAATTTGATGCCTTCATTTAAACCCCTTTATTGTGCTATTTGTCAATTTTCTTTGTCTCTCTGTCATTATATAATGTAATTACATTATAGAGAATATAATTTGTAGCTGGATACAGAGTAAACAGGATAATGGAGTGAGTTCAGTGGTGATATGAGGGCACAGCAGAGAGTGGATAGCACCTCCACCCCACAGTGAGAAAGTCCCTGGTTCAATCTGACAGGGCAGCCTCTCGCTGTGGATTTTGCATGTTCTCTCCTGGTTTCCTACAACAGTCCTAAAACATGAAGTCGGTTTATTGGGGCCCTTATATTGCCCAGATGTTTGAATGAGAGACTGAATGGTCGCACACTATGAGTGCAGGATAAATGGTATAGATATGAATGACTGACATTGGAACTTAATAAGTCTCATGACTTATTATCTGTAATTCATATTTAACCGCAATATACTGTATATGGTCATTGGTAGCGGCAGTGAACTTTTTGGATTGGGTGATGGTAAGGGTTGATGGGCATGCAGAAGGTGAGAATCTGGAAAATCGGACTAAAAAAGAAGATAAAGGACCTGCCAACAGAAAGTTAAAAAGGGAAAGGGAAGAGTTGTCCAGATTTCCCAGAAATAAATAGCTCTTTAATAAAAATAGCCAAAAGAAGCGTTTGAGCTTGAAGCGGCAATAAACACAAATGGGCTGAAGATGGGCCAGGAGAGGATTCCATATATGTCTGTGGGGATTCTCAGTCATCCAGGTCATGGTGAATTCTTGTTTCACCCCTCACCCGAGACGTTTCTTCAGTTCTGAACTGAAGAAGCCTCTCTAATGAGGGCTGAAACGTCTTTGAGTGAAGAATTTCAAGTCCAGTTGCCACGACAAGAAGATTTTGACAAGGATTTGATGTCTACTTCTTTGTCCAGGGGTGCTGATTTAATCGTGTTTACATTTAATGTCTACTTTTCGACAGATTCCTATTTGATCATTTACCTGAGGAATGAGTTTTTTTAGAATTCATACAATCCAGTTAGAGCAAGTCGGAACAATATCTCAGATCTTCCTCCTGAGCGAAACTTTCCGATGCGCTCTACGTGAGGACAAGAAGAGCAGCATCTTTGAACTCTATTGTTTGAATAATTCTCACCAAAAAGAAAGTATTTCTCAAAAGTGGGCTTCATTAGAAGAAAAAGAGAGGCTGTTGAAAAATTTGAGTTTGATATTTAAAGTCTACAAAGGGACTGCCCTCTTTTTAAAAAGAGTCAACAGCAGGCAGTAGGCAAACACAGTGGTTTGCAGCAGGCCTTGTCGCAGTTGCAAACATGTTTAAAGAACTATATTAACACAGATGGAGGGTTGTATTGTTAATCCTTGATGTATTTTTCCCAGGATCTTGGCACAAGGTACAGCAACACCTGTTTACAAGTGCAACCTGCAACACATGTTAGAAGAGTGATGGGAAGAGGGATAGAGTACTTTGAAGAGCTGATGAATGAGGAAAATGAAAGATGGAAGGGTGGAAGAAGTGATTATGTAGACCACAAAGTAGCAGATATTAGTAAAAGTGAAGTGAGGAAGGCACTGAAGAGGATGAAGAATGGAAAGGCAGTTGGTCCTGACTATATACCTCTGGAGGTATGGAAGTGTCTAGGCAGCTGTAGAGTTTCTGGCGAGATTATTCAACAGGACCTTAGAAAGTGAGACGATGCCTGATGAATGGAGAAGTCTGATGGTGGCCATTTTTAAGAATAAGGGGGATGTACAGAATTGCGGTAACCACAGAGGGATAAAGTTGATATGCCATACAATGAAGTTATGGGAATGTTGGAAATATAGTTTATGCTCAATGCACGGGTTTAGACATATTTTCAAACAATCATACCTTTTAAGACATTCTCACAGGCCACATAAAATGACGTGGCGGGCCACATTTGGCCCGTGGGCCTTGAGTTTGACACATGTGACCTAGAAAAAGCATATGACAGGGTGCCAAGAGAGGAACTCTGGTATTGTATGAGGAAGTAAGGAGATAAAGAGAAGTATGTTAGACTGGTGCAGGACATGTATGGTAGCTGTGAGACAGTGGTGA
>CAAKHD010004509.1:18546-32718 GCA_901007705.1 Fistularia tabacaria
TAGCTGTGAGACAGTGGTGAGGTGTGCTGTAGGTGTCACAGAGAAGTTCAAGGTGGAGGTGGGACTTCATCAGGGATCAGCTCTGAGCCCCTTCTTGTTTGCAGTGGTGATGAATAGGCTGACAGATGAGGTTAGAGATGAATCTCCATGGACCATGATGTTTGCAGATGACATTCTGATCTTTAGTGCGAGCAAGGGACAGGTTGAGTAAAATCTTGAGGTGGAGGTATGCTCTGGAAAGGGGAGAAATGAAGGCTAGTCGCAGCAAGACAGAATATATGAGAGTTAATGAGAGGAACCCGGGCGGAACGGTGAGGCTACAGGGAGTGGAGATCAAGAAGTTGGAGGATTTCAGGTACTTAGGGTCAGCAGTCCAAAGCAATGGAGAGTGTGGAAAAGAGGTTAAGAAACGGGTTCCAGCAGGTTGGAATGGGTGGAGAAAAGTGAATGAAAGGAAAGGTGTATGAGACAGTAGTGAGACCAGCGATGCCGTATGGTTTGGAGACAGTGGCATTGAAGAAAAGACACGAAGCAGACCTGGAGGTAGCAGAGATGAAGAGGTTGATTTCTCTTTGAGAGTGACGAGAATGGATAGGATCAGGAATGAGTCCATCAGAGGGACAGCAAATGGTAGATGTTTTGAAGAGAATGTCCGAGAAGCCAGACTGAGATGGTTTGGGGAGGGTTCCCAAGGGGGAAATTGTTTTTTTGTTGAAAGCAACTCCTGCTCACAGAAAAGGTGGGTAAGAAACAAAATAGAATTCTATATAAAAGTAAAGCATATAAGAGCAAATACTAAAAATGAAATAAAAATGGTGAAAATCCAAAGAAATGAATTAAAAATAAAGTTAAAGGTATGTAAAAATATCTAATGTATTTACATGTGTATTCCGAGGTACATGTATATGATTACAAGTATTATTTATGTGTATAAATCAAGGTTAGTGCACAGAAGACAATGGAATTATTATACGGAGAATTATTGCTCATGATGACTCCACCGACGGCCAACTGACTCTGAGTGTCTCACACTCAGTGTGGAATTATACAATCTGTTTTATTTTCCTATGGCGCTCAGTGGTGCATTGTGGTGGGATCAGTCTGGTGTTGAAAGAACTCCTGTCCCTGACGCGGAGTGGGTTGGTCAGATGACCATGATGACCAAGATGACCTTCACCTTGTGAAGCATTCTCCTATCTATTCTCCTATCATCCGCTATGCTGCTGCCCCAGCACACCACAGCATAGAAGACAGCACTGGCTACGACAGACTCATAGAACATTTTAAGCATGGTCCTGCAGATGTTAAAGGACCTCAGTCGCCTCAGCAGATAGAGGTGGCTCTTGCCCTTCTTGTACAGGGCGTCAGTGTTCTTTCCCCAGTCCAGTTTGTGATCAATGACTACCCCCAGATACCTGTTGTCAACCACAATATCCACACGAACCCGCTTGATGAAAACAGGTGTCACCACCACCTTGGTCCTTCTAAGGTCCACCACAAGTTCCTTCATCTTTGCAACCTTGAGCTGTAGATGGTTCAGCTCACACCATGTGACAAAGTCCACAGCTGCCCTGTACACAGACTCATCATCTTGTCTGATACATCCGACAACTGTCAAGTCATCAGAAAACTTCTGGAGATGACAGGACTCTGTGCAGTAGCTGAAGTCCATGGTATAGAGGGTGAAGCAGAAGGGAAAGAGGACAGTCCCCTGTGGGGCCCCAGTGTTGCTGACACCTCTGTCTGACACACAGTACTGCAGACGTACATGCACGACCATTCAGGTTGTCAATAATCCAGGACTCGAGAGGGGAGTCCACCTTCATCGCCTCGTCATCCTCTCACCCAGTAGTCCGGATGGGGATGGATGGTGTTAAAAGCACTGGAGAAATAAAAAAAAAAGACTCTCACAGTGCTCGCCGTCTTGTCCAAAAGATTGTAGACACCGTCTAGCAGGTAGATGATGACGTCCTCAACTCCAAGTCGTAAGCGTTACGGTGCCCATTTTTAATATTAAGGGAGTTGTGCAGAATTGCAGTAACTATAGAGGAATAAAGTTGATGAGCCATACAGTTAAGTTATGGGAAAGAGTAGTGGAAGCTAGACAGAGAGGAGAAATCAGCATTTTTGAGCAACAGTATGGTTTCATGCCTGGACCCAAGTGGAACTGTGAGGTGACCAGGAGATGAGGTAGAGAAGGCGGAGAATTTAAAGTATGGAGGGCCATCAGTCCAGAGCAATACGGAATGTGAAAAAGAGGTGAAGTGTTGTGTTCTGGAATCCTGTTATGTCTGAGTGCCGCTAGGAGGCACTACTGAACAATACAGGGACATCTAGGTGTGTGCAGAAAGAGAGAGAAGAAGTGTGTTGCAATGTTGTACTGGCTGCTGAGCATGTGCCGAATAAAAGTGCAATTAATTGCTAGGTGTGTCCTTATTATTGAAGATACCACAAAATGCTGTCAAGCAGATGGAACGGATGGAAAAAAGTGTCAGGGGTAGTGTGTGATAAAAGAGTATCAGAATGAAAGGAAAGGTGAATGATTTAGATACAGTGTCATTGAGGAAGAGGCGGGAAGCAGAGTTCGAGGCAGCAGAGATGAAGATGTTGAGGTTCTCTTTGGGAGTGACGAGGATGGATAGGATCCGGAATGAGTCCATCAGAGGGACAGCACATGTTAGGTGTTTTGAAGAGATGGTCAGAGAAGCCAGACTGAGATGGTTTGGTCATGTACAAAGGAGGGATAGATGATACATTAGCAGAGGGATGCTGAGGTAGGAACTGCCGGGTAGGAGGTCTAGAGGAAGAGCAAAGAGAAGATTTATGGATGGAGTGGAAGAGGACATGAGCTGATTGGTGTGAGAGAGGAGGATACAGAGAATATGATTTTATGGGGGAAAATTATTCACAATGGCAACCCCTGAAGGGAACAGCAGAAAGAAAAAGAAGATATTGGTCAGAAGATGTTAGGTTGATCCATGAACTGTTTTTCTTTAAAAAAGAGGCATAAAGTAAAGAGCCACCAAGAGTGAAATGAGCAGATAAAAAATCACAGACACCAGGAATAAGATAAGATAAGATTATACTGAATACATATTTTAAGTTAACGTTGGGCTATTGCATGAATAATGCAGAAAATAAATAGCTACTTCAAAAATGTATTGGGAGGCTTTGTGTCACAAACATTGTCAGCGTCTGTAATTGTCTAGTATTTTTACACACATCCCACCTCTGTAAAGCAGGGTTTTAACCCTTAAATCTAGCTCCATATATGGTTATCCTGTCAGAGAGATCACCTCTCCTTCCTCAACTATTGACTGTAAATCAGAGTTTTAATCGGGAAATTTTCAAAAAACTGATGACATTTTCGACTTTTGGGTCTAAAAAGATATATATAGCATATCTGTGTTCATTTTTATATTCTAAAATAGCAGTTAATTCTTTATAATTGTCCCTCAACAGTGAACTGACAAAACTGTGCTCAGTAAAGGTGAATTTAAGCATATTCCTCAAAATTAATTGACGTGATGCTCCAATTGTCACATTTTTCAAAGCCAAGGTAGATGTGTGGGCTTCCCTTTGATGCACGACATAAATTGAGCAACGTCGGGGGGGTGGGGGCCTGGGAACAGGAGGGGGTCGGTGCTCAAACACCTCTTCTTCTCTCTCTCTATATACAGTAGCATACATTAATGAACAAAGCTGCACTTGAAAAGTTGGCAGGTAACTGAGACAGCCACAAGACGGAGCAACCGACTTTCTCCATCAGCGAGATGAATCGAGCCATCTGAAATACCGGATGCCCACTTTCTTTTGTCTCTCATGGTTGCTTTGGAGATATATAATGTAAGTACCGGACAATGCCAAACTTTTTATTGGATCAATTCAACTTGTAAATACAATGTTCATGTACTATTTGACTATGTTGCAAATATATGTATACTTTCAAGACTTTTCCCTATTTACTGTTGTGAATTTGATGCACTGGATACAGCTGTATAGTGGAAGTGATGTGGACACTTATGTTGGACACACCTAATCCATTCAATATCTGTAAAATAATGGTAAAGTGTTAAATTCTGAAATGGTCACGACTGCACCCTGTTGTAAATTCAAATGTATTATAAAAGAACAAAAAAAATCCATGTTCGAGAGTGGTAGAGATTCAACGGTAATAAAGTGGAACATTTAATCTGCTACAGCAGGATCTGCAACAGGGTCATGAGTTTGGTCAAAAGTTCACTCCATTGTCAGGGATGCTTACTCTTGGTTTCCATGGCGATGAGCAAATACAGCAAATCCAATACCTTAAATGGGAATCTGGATTGTTGCTGCACAAAAAGGTGAGCTTGATGATGAGGAAGCTATAATGTGAAGTGGAACCAACTGTGAAGGTCAAGTATCCAGTAACTCTAGAGCTGCAAGTAGTCCCCCAATTTATCCAACATACATTTTATACACATCTTTTAAGTTTGATGCCATTTCCAGACCGGGCTATTCAATGCCGTTATTTCTCAAGCATGCACTTGTTACTATAAGTCTTACTTTTTGATTGAATTTTTCTTTATTTGGTCACTGACGTTTAGTTGCTCCTTTATGGAAGAGGAATTGAGTTATTAGCTATCAAATGTATGAAGGGACTCACTCCAGATGAGATAATGGCTTCCACATCAGGCCCGGATTACATACATTGCTCACATTATTAGATAAAATATATGCACACATACTTGGATGACTTGTATTTCTGATAAGCACTCAATGTTGTGAATTTGCCGTCTCCATCTGTTTGAGGCAGATTCTAGTAGCTATGTCCTCATATTTTGAATTTTTTCATGTCAAAAGAAGATTTTCATTTCTTCTTCCAAAAATTGAATTTTCAAATGAAAGAGCCAAAAAAATCAGTTGATTATCAATATATTTGGGGGCAAATAAATCACATCTGCTTTTATTATTTTTTTCAATGTATACTTTCATTCCCATAGCTGAGGTGATCATTAATTAAACATGAATAGTGGGCTGGGGCTTTAATGTGAAATCCCATAGTGTTGACTCTACCGCCATCATCAGGCCAGATTATGAACTTGTACAGACTAGAGCCAACCATCCAACAATTCAGGAATTGATGTTAAGAAATAATAATCCTATTCATATATGCTATAATTAGGTTATTATATGAACAATGACAATAATTAAAAACTATATTTAATGAATAAAAAAAGGGTTATATTTATTTAGTATTCTCTTGATATACGGCGTTATGGCATCACCTTCTGGTCCAACTTCGCCAGTGTAACGAAATAAGCAGAGGGTCTACTGTAAGAGAGACAGAAGACCGGACGGCACCGCAAAGAAGCATTGGAACAGAATAATCGCAAACCCTTCTTCATGTCAACTGAGGACAGCTATATTTATGTTAAACATCTTTATAATAAATGCAAAAGGTGGGTAAAAGCCAAACTAATCAATAAATACTGGTTGGGACTTACAACATTTTTTAGGACGCACAGGTCAGATGGATCCTTCAGGCAACATTATCGGCGGATACATTTTAGAGTGGCTTCATATTTGATAAATCATAGCTTGATGCTTTTTTTCAGGGTGAATTACAAATAAACACTGAACTCAGCCAATCCAGTGAGATGGTTGGTTTTTTTTTGTGTGTATAAAAATTCTGTTCCCTGACTGTTCGTTCTTAAATGGAAATGCAGATGGCCTCTGAGGCGCTGATATTTATTGCGCTGATGGATGAGAACAGCGGAGGGAAAGAAACTCCACTGTATAAACAAGAGTTCGGAAAAACAGCAACCCAATTGTTTTGCTTACACTCTTGGATGCAAAGGCTACCCCCCCAATATTACATACCATTCCATTTAAAGTGATGGCAGCGCTGATGAAACTGCAAGAGCTGCGCTCCACGTTCTATTGGGAAATGGAATTATTTTGGGCTTTTACTTGGTATTAAGGAATAATACAAGGGAACCTAAGACATCTTTTAAACACCTTGATAAATATTCTGATTTCACTTGTCCTGTACGACAGTTTTAGCATTTGCTTTGGAAAATGTATAAATTGTGCTCTGTGTGTAGAGTCAGATTTGGTTTTTTATATATCTTTGAATTTAGATACTATGTTAATTCAAAATATCACATATTTTTCAATTTTTCAATGAAATTTATTTCTTTATTTCTTTTCTACTGTCTATTTCTGTCTTTACTAAGGTATCGTTGGTGACTCTCAGGAGGTTTTAGAAGGTGCTCAGAGATGGAACCCGAAGTCAAAGCGCATGAAAATGCTGAAAAATCGGGTCCCTGGTCGGGTTCGGACGGATCCCTGGAGCAATGCGCCTCTGGGTCCTTTGCAGAATCTTACGATGAGGACGATTTCAGTGATGCAGAGTTCCCGTTAGAACCGCATACTGGTCATAGTCCAAATTCTGAACATGTGTCCCCAGAACATTTTGAGTCACAAGACTGGGAACTGGCATGTGGGCAGCGGCCCTTGCTCGAACCCAGTGCAAGTGAAGAGGAGGGCTCATACCAAGAAGATGACGACATTTACCTCAGCAAATCAAGGAAATCAACGACAGATTCTCCCCACCTCGACATTTCGACACCGCTGTCCCCTTGTCCAGAGGGGACAGACCCTGAATCCCACGCTGGCCAAATACCACAGCTGCACTCTCGGTCATCTTCCTCGTCTCTTGAATGCACTGCTGATATGACCCTGGCCGTGACCCTGACCGCAGAAAAGCCCCAGGGAGCCAGCAATAGGCAGGGACCAGAGATCGGGAACAGGAGGGTCGAATCTTCCGAGGAAGGAGGGAGCAGTGAAGCACCTCCTGCTCCTGTCTTCTTTGGAATTTCAGATGAGGGTGCTGAGCAGGCAGAGAGGTGGAACTCTGAGTCTGACACAGATCTCTGCAGACAGGACAGGCACAGGGCAAGGTGCACACGTAAGTACATTATCTATCTTTCCTGCTATATTTAGATTTAAGGTTACCCCTCTGAAATGAGAGAGGCTGAGAGTACTTTTTAAAAAAAAAAAAAAATTAAATTAAAACACGTACAATATCTTGAGCATAAGTTTCTGTCGGGCAACAAAATAAATATAGATAGGTAATTCTTCTCTATGTTTTGTTGTATGAGATTCGAAGCAACTTAGATAGCGACATTTGCAAAAAAAACCCACCTCAATTTAAAGAATGTGGATGATTCATGATTTTCACATTGCAACGTTGGGTCTGTTTGATGTCGATGCGCAGTGAGAATTCCCATGGCTTTATTCGTCAGTGCAGGATAAGAATAAAATATGGCCATATGATGAGGCAGGCAGAAACACATTTGACGGACAACAGCATGTGTCTCCCTGGCCTGTCACCCGATCTCGCTTCCAATCGTAACGCGGTAATGGAAAGTGAGCTGCCCACTTTTCTTGCCACATGGAGCTCTATGAGTTAGCTGTAAGTAAATATGATGCTTTTATTAGCGTGCTTGCTTAAGCCAGTAAAGGTTCCTGTGGCTTGATATTATTGTACCTAATAATGAAATAATGGTATAAATAATGAGGTGGGTTAAACGAAAAAAATAAAGCCAGGCTTTTACTTTAATCACCATTTGCGTAAAGACATTAGCAAAGGAAAGATTCCCTGCACTGACAGATATTCAATGTAAAGAAAAAAACTTGCCTTTTGTCCATTTACTTTTCAGTGCATCTTTACTCATCCCATACTCTTTCCCTGTCTTCTGCCCCCCAAACCCTCCATCTCAGGGCTCAGTCACAAGGAGAGCCAATCAGAAAGGCACGTCAAGGAGACCAAGTCCAAATGTAAGCGAATTGCTCACCTTCTAACTGATGCACCAAATCCTCAAAATAAGGGAGCGTTGCTCTTTAAAAAACGCCGACAAAGGGTAAAGAAGTACACGCTCGTAAGTTACGGGACTGGTGAGTCAAACCTTGATAGTGAAGACCAATTTGAAGAAGAAGCTGAGGAAGTCAGAGCGGCCGGGTATAACTTTGTAACGAGTGATTCCGAGCTCGAGGAGGAGTATTCTGTTCTTCACCAGCAGAATAATTTAAGCCTGAATTGGGAAAGTGTTGGAGAAATGGATGCCTTGCCAGATACAACAGGGAAGGGAGTTTTGATGTTTGCCCAGCGTCGCAAACGCATGGATGAAATTGTGGCGCAGCACGAAGACCTGGCAGATAAACGATCACCTGTGGAAGCCCATGCACAAGCCAGATGCAGGGAAACACGAAATAATTACAACTCTCATGAAATGTACACCCATACTGATCAAGCAAACTATTTTGACGCAAATATTCAACAAACAAACCTTCCAACTGATGTGCCGAGACCCTTTGTGCCAAACAGAACCGCCAAGCCCTTTCTTGGATTTCAAGTCCGCGCAATGGCACCTCCCGTGCCTGGTGGTAGCCAGGCGACAAAGAAGCCTGAAGCGAGATTCAAAGTTCCCGTTCCCATTAACACAAACCCACAGGTGTGGTCCCCAACTGGAGACATTATAGCTTCAAGAGATGAACGAATATCTGTGCCGGCAATTAAGACTGGCATCCTTCCAGAGCCCAAACGGAAAGGCAGCAACAAGGAGAAATCCTCACCCAAGCATGAATCAGAACACCTTATGAAAAAAGGCGACAGGAGATCTTATATTGAGCCAGAGGAAGACTGTTTTAGTCTTGGTGCCGAAGCTTGCAACTTCATGCAACCGAGGCCAATAAAACTTAAGAATCCCCCTCCAGTTGCCCCAAAGCCTGCCATTAACCCAATGAACCCCCCTTGGATGAGAGATCCTTCTGGTGAGCCATTTATTCCACCAAGAAGTCCAGTTTCACAACCCCCCCTCAGTCCTGTGAGGCCTCATGATCAGCAAAACTACCCACAACAGCGAGATTGGGCTCAATCGCAACAGATGGCAAACCGCTGGGCGCCCGTTCAAGCTCAGGCGACACATCAAACACCCGCTGGTGCCTGGGCCCCAGTCAGCACTTCTACTGAGCTGCATCTTCAGCCTGCTCCAAATAGCTGGAGTCAACAGTTGCCGCGATCCCCCGTGAGTATGCAGGCTCGAAGCCCTTCTTACAGCCCGACCCGCCCATCGTCGTCCTCAAGAAACATATCAGATGGTGGTCCCAATTCATTTGTCTCTTGTCCACCCCGAGCAGGGATGTCAGATAGCCATGTGTCAAAAGCACCTCAGGTTTTGCCGAAGGTGCGAGTCCCCAACAGAGGCGTTAGTCAGGGTGCCGAAAGCCAAACTATAACGGGAAAGGGTGCAGAGTTGTTTGCCAAAAGACAGTCCAGAATGGAGAAGTGCGATATTGGCCGTGAAACCGCGAGACCCAATAAAATAAGAATCCCCTCCCCCACCTCGTCCTTACCCATATCATGGAGATATTCATCCAATGTCCGTGCTCCACCTCCTTTAGCATACAATCCCCTCCTTTCACCATTCTACCCTTCATCAGCAGGAAAACAAGCCTCTTCTTCAATCCAAAAGACTAAGACCAAACCTAAAGCACCCCCAAAGCACCTCAGCGCGTTAGACATTATGAAACATCAGCCTTACAAGTTGGACTCATCATTGTTTAGCTATGACACTGTTATGGAGGTCAAAAATCCCAGTACCAAACAAACCCCGCCTTCAAAGTTTGAGGTGACAAAGAACCTTAAACAACGATCTGCCCCTTCTCCTTATGAAGTTGCTGAAATTGATTTTAATAGAAAGCCTGAAGCGCCGACTAGGTCTTCTGGGTCGGTAAGTTCACAAACTTCTTCTATCTGGCAAAACACCAGACCCGCAGAGTCTCTGGCAGTTGACAAGCACTGGGATGAAAAACACACTGTCAAACCCGCTCCCCATCACACAAGCCGCAAGCAAGCACCGAGCATTCGACCTGGCAGCACATCCTCCCAGCGGTCATCTACCGATGACAGCATAGCTTCGGCTTTTTCCCCCGCATCTCTTATTGCTCGAGGCGTACGTCAAATGGCCCCTCGGCCAACATTTTCCGCTAAGAAGTCTGTAGTGAGCACCAAACAGTGGAGGCCTGTTGCTATTTTAAATTAGTTCGGATACTGTAAATTATTTTAGGGGGTAGGGTAGTCAACACCGACAGGGTGATTACTTTTTCAACGGTTTATTGGCGGGAGAAATATACAGCATTTTATCGTAAAAGCTGCATCCAGAACATTTTAGTCGATGTAGAGCAAGCAGCTATGAAGATGTATTTAGGCATCAACGTCACAGAAAACTACTGAAGGCAGTTGACATGCATTCAAAATGACAATCGGTGAGATATAAACTTAAAAAAAAAAAAAAAGGCAGAAAATGTGAGACTAAACGATATGGAGTGATTCTCAGGAAGTGCTTAAACATGTGCAATAATGTAGAAAGAGACCTCAGTTTGGCTGACAATCTGTAATTTCAGTTGTTTTAGTGATGTCATTTACTTGCAATACTTGCATATTTATACGTATCAGACATCATCTCAAAGATGGAAACATAGTCTATGACAATTCAAATATATAAACTGCTTCATTACGTCATCTAGGTTAAGAGTAACTCGCACGAAAATATTTACTGAGCATACCGAAGCATTTAGTGTTTTTCGGGGAGAAACTGGATGCACTTCTTTCATGGATACAAAACAATCTGAAATTCCTTCAGTCTCATTCCAGACTTTGACATCACAACAGCCAAAAAAGTGTTCATGCTAGTTGTGATCATTTAACCCTGAATACTTTAAATGTTTTTACTTTATGTCGATATTTTTCTACACTTATGGCCAGTGATTAGACTGTCAGTAAAAAGATGATAAATGCAAAACAGACTGAGATTTGAGTTAGTGATCTATACTGATTCAGCAATAGCAATAGCAACGCAGTGACGACAGGAAGCAATGCTTTTGTTTGTCTCTTTGTATGTTTCTCTCTGACATATCACTGTTTATTGCACATCTTGTTTTCAGCATATACCATTAAATTTCTCTTTCCCCCTCTTGTCTATCTTTCCTGAGTGACTCTGTTTCAACCCTTTTGCATCCACCCTCAGCTTCCTCACTGTCTTGAACGCACTTTCACACAATATGTAATCAATGAGAGCTTCAGCAACGGCCGTCGTTTAATATTCAATATTTGTGTCTTCACTGTTGAGGGTCAGTTTTATGACTGAAATCATGTTTATGTACATCGCAGTCATTCCTTCATTAAATGTAAATTTGATGCACAAAAGGTTTTATTATACACATACTGTTAAAAGGCTAAAGACACGCTATGCCTCTCCCTGAGCAAAATGCTAATGTGACTCATGTTGATTCTTTTTAAATGAAAGACTGCAGGCTGCAAAATTAAATCCATATTACCGTCATTATTATATTTTATTGCTATGAATTATGGATTTTATTTACAAACATTAAAAAGATATGATCAAGGTTTTTTCCAGAGTATCATCTCTGGCAAGAACTGATTGAACAATTTCACACACACATTTTAAACTGCATTTCATGCCAATACAACTACATTTAACTTGCTTATTCTTTCTCTGATATCAGCAGTCTTTCTAACTTCCCAATAGGTCATTATGTTGTCAAAGTGACAACGTGTAAAATGAAGACATTTGTATTCAACAAACGCACCATATTGAAACATCTATCAAAGAAGCAGAGCTGATTCCCGACAGTGTTTTAAACAACCACTACAACAGAATTTAGAGAATTTTGTGACTCAAACTGGCGTCAGCTATTATCTAAACAAGAAGAAACACATGAAATGAAATGAGAACGAGTAACATGAATAAGTAAGTTGTACCTGGTTGAGTCAAAAGAAAACTTTATCATTATTCATTTAACGTGGCGTTTGGTTTCCTTTAATAGCTTCCCCAATGTATTTTTTTAAGGTGAAAGCAAACAAACCACCAAGAGGCAAGATTTGAAGCAACCGACAAAATAATTTCATTTTCGTTTTTCGATACACATTAAAAAAGGAAGTGAGAAAAAATGCAGGTCAAAGTATCATTATCTTTTTAACGCATATTACACAGTTAGAGAGCTGCTATGCAAATATGACATTTCATGAATCAACAAAAAGGTAGGTTCTGAAATCTTACTATAAGCTATTTTTGGTGTGGAAAAATAAGTAAAATACAAATTTATCCTAAATAAAGCATAAACCTATATTGGCTGTTTCAGCCTCTGTGAAGCCAGACGGTGGCAGCAAAGTCTACGCTAACCTCTCCAGCCAACGTATCCCTTTGTTTTCTCTCAGGGACATGGGAGAAGCCGCTCCCTGAGTTTGCCGAGGCGGCTGAATTCCGTGTCTTCTCCCGGACCTCTGTCACCCGTGCCTACGCCCGGAGCATGCTCGCCGCGTCCTCCACGTTTCCAAGAGTCGACCTACAAACCACTGACACCCTGGGAGGCGGCGGCTCGAAGCCCCATTGGCTCGGTGGATGAGGCGTTTATATTCCCGACGTCTGTTGTCTCCAATTTGAGAGCAGCAGAGCAGCGCAGATCTCTGCCGGAGCCGCCTGACGAGTGGAAGCGCAGGGTTTCTCTCGATTCTGCGCCCATCAGTAGAGCGTTTTACCACGCCATCCCTGTTTTTCAGCCGTCGCCCTTGAGCAGGACATTGTCGCGGGAGAAGCCGAACTTCTGCGGGCCGCCTTTCAAACCCGCCCAGCCGCTAAAACCTGCTGGTCGGGCCAGCAGTTGGTACATGGGGCAAGGGTCATATTCCACAAAGTACGCCCCCCTTTACAGTCCAGTCCAGAGAAGATAAAACGTTTCAGGACTTCATATGAGCCAAGTTTTTAAAAATTGGTTGGCTGATATGAAGTTCAAAAAGGGTCAAAGACACTTTCTCATGTTTAAGGTTTTCATGGGAAATCTTTGGCCTCGCATGAAAAGTTTGCAGCACATGTTATTACTTGGTTTGTAAGAAGCACAACACAGATGAGCTGCTACTGATTTATAAATGTGTAATAACGCCTCCTGGGCACTGACTGAAGATTTTTTCCAACTGTGGTTCGTTGGTAAGGAGGCGGCCGTGTACGTTTGAAAGGGGGATTCAGGTGTAATCTAGCAAAGTGATGTATAAGTGTAGGTGACTGCAGATGGATATAGAAACCGTTGTGGGAGTGCTTATGGAAAAGGCTATTTTTTTCCTTTTTTTGTTGTAAAACTGCCGCAACGAAACAAAATGTTCAACGTGTGACATTGCGCTCATCCATATTTAGCTCCTAAGCTCACCGTGACTTTGCGAGCACTTTTTCGGACCCGTCTTTTAAAAATTTAATAGAGTTTCAATATCATTCTTTTTTTTGTTTTTTTATTAATTAGAGTAATTGTCTATCTCATTGCTGCGTTGACGAATGAGTATTCTAATTAATTCAAAAAGTGCAGTTTGTGTAAAAGTTCACCTGTGCTGTTCGTGTTTGTTGTATTCGTCACGGCCTTCACACTCACTGCTTTACTTCTCATATTACTATAAAAACCTTCAGCACTGAGATTAAAGATATGAAAATGTCTTTCAAGTGGATTTCTTTAGCTTTATTTCCATGCTTAGACCGCATTTAAGCATAAAACAAGAAGTAATTCCTTTTTCCGTAAAATACCTGCTTATGTATTAAAATTCTTGGTTTTGTCGGGGAACAAGAACGAGTTAATTCTGATATCAAGTTGAAATTTTTTGCATCTTTCTTCCTTTAGTGCTGTGGTTGTGCATAAAATGTATATGAAAAAATTCAGTTGGCCTGCCAAGAACAATGGTGTGACAACATTAATCTCACTAGTCATGAAGTGCAGGAGTATCCACTGGAAAAGACCCCCCCCCATACACACACACACACACACACACACACACACACACACACACACACACACTTGAAGACAAGGAGGTTTAGCCCACAGAGATGTGTTGACTTTAAAGATTCGGACATAAGGAAAGAGGATGTCTCTGGAGGGGTGTCCCTTTCTCCAAAGAACAACACTTCTATCTTGCCCATCCTCTCTTTCTCTCTCTCTCTCTCTCTCTTTCTCTCTCTCTCTCTCTCTCTCTCTCTCTCTGTGTCTCTCTGTCTTTGTCTCTCTCTCTCTGTCTCAGCCTCGCCGCAGCTCGTGGAGTTTCTCGGCAACATTTTCAAGCTCTGATTCGAT
>CAAKHD010004509.1:45537-124111 GCA_901007705.1 Fistularia tabacaria
TTTTTTCTTCTTTCTTTTTTTTTTTTTTTCCAAAAACCCCCTTCCAAACCCCCCCCCCTCCCCCCCCCCCCCCCCCCCCCCCGCCTTCCCCCCCCTTTTCCCCCCCCCCCCCCCCCCCCACTTAGAAACGAAAATGAGTGGGTGGGCTGGGTCCGTAAGGATCTGCGGAGTGAATAAAAGTAGAATTAGGTGGATCGGACTGGTTGCCAGGCTACAGGTTCTGCAGATGTCAAGTTTAAAACAATTCGAGCAGCATCACATTGGTATGGTGGCTCAGAATCTAGAATTACAAATTCGAGATTATTTTAAAATTCCATTTGTGAATCTGTGTTTTTTTTGTTAAACTAGTTACTAGTAACAAACCTGCAATAATTTTATTTTCAGGCATATTTGTGTTTTTCAGTGAACATTGGTAGCTATACAAGTACGATATATGTATAAATAAATATATAAATATATATATATATATATATATCCTGTATGAGTTTGCAGGTATGTGTGTATAGCCTGTATGAGTTTGCAGGTATGCAACATTATTAATTATTACATCATGATGGTTGCAATTATATTTGCTTTTCCCCCCTTTTATCTCAGGAGAACATTCTGGAGAGGATTCATTTGCACATCGTCTCAGACGCCGCAACCGACGCTTGTTCATCCAAATCCTGCATCACCCATCAGAAGTTTGCAATGATGCTGTATGAGCAGGTACATTTTCATTGAACGTTATCGTTTGAAGTCAGGCAGCTCAGTGGCGCGATGGTTTGCTTCAAGGCAAGAGGGTGACCGGTTCGATTCTGACAGGTTTTCAGGTTTCCTCTCACAATCTAAAAACGTCAGAACTTATTAAAGTCAAAATCAGCTTTATTGTCAATTTCTCCACATGTACTAGACATACAGAGGGATCGAGAAGATGTTTCTCACTATCCCATGATGATATGAAATTAACAAAATGATAATAATGAAGTGAACAAGAACACGAAAATGCACAATAAAAATTAAACTATGAAGTATAAAGTTCTCTCAGACTAATTGTCATTCGTCCCTAATATTTAGTATGTCGATTATTGGAATGTTGTTAAGATACGTAGTTACAGTGCAATAATAGCTTGTGAAGTTTAATTGCATTAGTTTTCATAATACAACCCCCAGTCTTGCAATAAAAGAAAATCCTTTGTTATATTATAACCGTATTGAGTATATTTTAATATTACATATTATATTAACTTCTATTACATATTGACAGCAGGTGAGTAAACACTGTCATAATATACCATTTTTTATTAATCATACGTGAGTATTAGCGTTCAGAATTATTCGAAACATATACATGAAGGAGCATAATTAAGTGAAGCAATAAGATTACTGACACCAGATATTACTCAGTAACAGCAGGGGATGAACTTTGCAGAAACAAAACAAAGTCCCTCGTTCATGTCTCGTCCGTGACTTGTTGGTGGTACAAAAGTGACAAGCAGCGATTTGGAAGTTGCGCGCATCTGTCATCCATCTTATCACTTTTAAAACTTCTTAACAAGTGCGCTGGAGCCATAAATGCATCGGGCCGGGACGGCGCGGGCCTCCGGGATGAAACGTTATGTAATTACATCATGGGTAATGCATTTGTCACTGAAGCTATAAGGGCCAAATACATTATTCATGAGACTCCTCATTAAGGGAGATGCAGCTTGAAAACAAAGGGGGCCTTGCTTTCGTGCTTCGGCAAAACACTTGAAGAAAAAACACGAGATTGTTTTTTCACTCTACCTTTGTGTATCTTTAAATTTAATATATGGATTTCTTAAACACTTTTGAAGACCATATTAGAGTTATGTGATGCAGCCTAACAGTACTGCTGTCATTTGAAGCAAATGCTGCTGAAGAAGATATTGTTGATTTCGTCGGGAAATTAAATTTCTTCCCTATCTTCCCCTCTTCTTTGCAGTTTGTGTGCCGCTGCTGCGGTGCGTCTTCAGACCCCCACCCGTTTACCGAATTTGTACATTACGTCTCCACCACAGCTTTATGGTGAGTACTTCCACCCAGTGACCGATTCTGTTTGTCATTATTTAAAAATTTCAATCAATCCATTGATTAAGCAAATCAGTATTGATATTCCCTCCTGTTTTCACAGCTGCAGCTAAAGACCGAAAGTAAATATTAGTGTTTTCTCACTTCCTGACCCTTTTTTTGTGTGTGTTCATACCTAAACATTGGACCCAGTGATGGTTAATGCTCATTTTGGAATATGATGGAAAAGATCATCGACATAAACTGTCACTAACATTTATACTACCTGTGGTCCAAGTTTACCATCAGTTAGTTGTCCTGCTAGAATTCATGGTTTGTGCCATACTTTGATTTTTTTTTTTTGAAGGGACTGAAAACAACTAGCAGCTAATTTGGCTACATTTATGGATAAATTGAATTTCAGACATTTCTCCAAATCTGAATTTAACAGCATGTCTGTTAGGAATGACAAGAAATGACTATGGTGTGATTACATTGTCATGACAGTGTTGCATATATCTTTTCAACAATTCCACTTTAGGATGCAGTAGTTTTATTATGCAGTGCACAATATCCAATGATGTGGGCAATTCAATAGGTATTCCGGTCTAGTATTTGGTAGCACTCAGGATTAAGTGTTGTTTTTAGATCAGTGTTTAGTTGTTACAAAGGAAGTAAACACTATGATGATTTCATTTGTGATCTAAAGGAGCCATTTTTGGCCTTTATCAATGATATGAATCTAATGTGAAATTATTTGAAAAATGAATTCATATCACCATGTTAAGAATTTATATCATGATTTCTATTTTTGCCATAAAAATGGAATACATGAAGCTCATTGAGAATAAATCAGAGTACTTCACAAGCATAGTAAGATTTCCTACAAACCTACAACTTTATAAAACAGAAACCAGATACTGTAAATCAATAGATTTTACTCTTTTTCTTACATCATAATTCAATTTTATTACATTACATTCCTTAAATTACCACCTACAAGGATTGCTTATTACCTGTAGTTTTGTTTGTCAATCTTGTCAGCAGGATCACACACTGGCAAAGAAAGACCATTATTACTTGTGGAGAAAAAAATAAATAAAAATTGAATAAAATTAAATGAAATTAAATGTAAAAAATTAATAGGTAGAAAAACTGCAATATTGTCTTAAGATATGATGTGGTCGGTTTCTCTGCCTTGCAATTTTGTACAATAAGCAAAAAATGTTTTAACAAATGGGAGACATATAATTGCTCATTGAAAGAAAAAGAAAACATTAAATAGTATATAAATATAAATGTTTATGTTTTACTGACCATAAATATTTAGGTCTTCAAAATGTGAAAATATTTGTAGTCACTATTCTAATTTACTCTGATGCTGTACACTGGCTACTCCAAACCTCAATTTTGATATCAGAAAGATGTTTTGCTCCTGATGACATTTTTTTGTGATATGTCAATAGCAAGTTGATGTTATCCTATCATGTTTCATGGAAGTTAACTATTGCATGTTAGAGAAATGTTTTAATATATGTGTATCGACAACACACAACAACCTGCAGAATAATTGTTGTTTGTAAATTGTTTTAAATATACCAATATTCAGTCCCCCGTCGCCGGCTGCTGTCTGCGGACACATAAATCAGCCAGGCTCAGGGTGTGACAGTCTTTCTGAAATTTACAGTGTCTGTGTTTCTGCTCAGCCAACAGGTCGATCGCATGTTGGGGAAGAACGAGCGTCTGAGGTCAGATATGTTCGGAGAGTTGCTGCAGGCGGCAAACAACACGGGTGACCTGCGAAGCTGCCCGGTGTGTGACAGGATGCCAATAACTGCCAAAAAGCGACAGTGTCGTTTTAAACGGCATTGGGAATAAACTTGTGCTTGAGTTTATATAAAATGATTAACTGCTAAAGTATTACTGGCCGTTATCATTAAACGCTTTGGCCATTAAGTCGATTTCCTTTTCATTTGGTTTTAAAATGGGGACCAAAATTATTTTCATAACTATAAAGAGTGTGGTGAATTTCTCTCCCGTCACACTGCCTTGAAAGGGGGAGACGGTGCCAGATGAGTAGATAAAAATAGCAGTAAGGGCTTATCCACTGTTTTTTTTTCTCATCTGTATTTGCTGCCGCTGTCTTCCTCTTCATCGTGCATAACCCAAGTGTAGCTGACTGCTGTGTTCCCTCAGCAAATTCCTTTTTCCAGGAACTACAAGCTGAAAAAATGGCAAAAAGACAAACCCTCTCGAACCTTGCTCAACTTTGCAAGAGACCTTAATATAGGTTATTAAAAATAAAGATGAAAATGACTGCTCTTTTTTTATTATTATTGTCAGCCTTTCAAAAAACTACCCATAATAAGGTTATCTCAGGGTGTTCAGGGGCGGTGCGGGTTAGCTTACCTTAGCAGAAAGATGTTTAAACTGGCAAATAGTAATTAAAGCCAAAAACTGTTGCACAACTATTTAATCTTATCTCAAAACCAAATTACCACCGGCCAAATTGAGTATGCTGGGATTTGAACAGCGCTTTACAAGGAGTGCAATGCAGGTGTTTATCTGAGCTGTTTTGTTTATTAGTAAATCAAAACGCTTTAAAACTATATTGTATTTCTGTATTCTGTATAAAGCTACTCCACCAGTGCAACACAAGGCTAAATTATATGTATATATATATATGTATTTATATACACACGCACAAATACACACACATGCAAGCACACAGACACATAAATACATACACACATATATAAATACATATATATGTAATTGTATATTATACTATTCCCTATTCCCTATTATTGACATGAAATATTTCTAATCTCCAAAATTTATGTGTATTTATATATATATGTGTATATTATTATAAATATGAACACACACATGTATAACACACACACATATTGCTGTATATATATTTATTCATTTATTTTCAGTTTATTTTGAGCTTTTCTGACTGAAAGATATCACATTTTACTTACCCGGTTATCATAGTATTATTGACCCACATCTCGTCCATATCTGCAGAGCGACTGCGGTCAGAGTATCAAGATCCGCCGTGTGCTCATGAACTGCCCGGAGATCGTCACTATTGGCTTCGTCTGGGATGCTGAGCAGTCGGACCTGACGGACGACGTCATCCGATCTCTGGGCCCGCACTTGAACTTGTGTGGGGTAAGGATTGACTCCGCAGCAAAAATGTCAGTTGGATGTAAAAGACATTGTCGAGAATTTATATTCTGCCTTTTGCCCAAACTACTTTGATCAGGTGGTTGGCACACTGGCTCGCACTTCCGCCTCACTGGTAGAAGAATCTGGGTTCAATTTTGACAAGGACGCCTTTCTGTGGGGGGTTTGCATGTTCTCCCAATGCCTGCATGGGCTTCCTCCGGGCTTCTACCTAGAAACATGCTGCAGGTCAATTGGAGAATTGCAGTGAATTGTTGAATATCTCTATAAGACGTGGGAATGAGAGGTCGCAATTTTATATTGCAGATTTTTTAGCAACACCATGGGTTTTTGAGTTGTTACTGAATTTTTATATATTTATTATTTCAATTATTTTGATGGTAAAACAAGCATTTTCTGGGGTATTGACCAACCAGAGCATTGTGTTCTTCATCTTGGGCTCTGATTGGCTCAGCCACCGTAGCATCTTTCTCAGCATGCATTCAGCATCTGGCCTTGTCCATTTCACAGGGACATGCGATCCCTACTCGTGGTGTTACTCTGTGTTTAAGAGTATTGGAAGTTTTTATAAAAGTATGGGAAAGGTTAATAAGAGAGTGGGGAGGGTCATAATGCTTTAAAATATATATATATAATAAGATAAACATATGGTCGCCACTTTACTGCTGGTTCTGGAACATAACCCCCGCGATCAACGATGGTCTACCGTGTATGAGTTGTGAATGGTTGAATGTCTCTGTATGAAGAGTGAATGAATGAGTAAATGGTTGTACATCTCAATATGATATATGAATGAGAAATGAATGCTTGAATGTCTCTATATGACGTGTGAATAAGGAGTGGATGGTTAGATATCTATATGTGGCCCTGTGATTAACAGGTGAACCCCTGACTCTCGGCCAATGACAGCTGGGATAGACTCCAGCACATCCCCATGACCCTGATCACAGGATAAGTGGTATAGTAATGATGAAAGAATCAATGAACGCTGTTATATTTCCATCAAACAATCAGAATAGAATTAATGGACATCAGGTTGTTGTTTAATTCCTCTTAAGATTTGATAAAATGCCAAAGGATCATGCCCTACCATTCTGATTCATATGAGTTTGCTCTCTTTCAGCTCTTTAACCGTGTCACTGATGAAAATGCCAAGCGGAGTGAGCTTCATCTAGTGGGGATGATCTGCTTTTCCAGTAAACATTACTCAGCTTTTGCCTATCACACCAAGTCTTCAAAATGGATGTTTTTTGATGATGCAACTGTAAAGGAGGTAAGGACATCTGCCTAATAATCCTTTTTTTATTTTGCCCTCACTGAAAAGTTAATCACCCCTCCCTTTCTCTCCCCCAGATCGGATCCAAGTGGAAAGACGTTGCTTCTAAATGCATCAGGGGTCACTTTCAACCGCTTCTTTTGTTCTACACCAATCCTGAGGGGACACCGGTGTCCAACGAAGACGCGCCCAGACAGACCACCATGTGTCCACGTTACAAAGCCCAGGTGAATGGCGATGCCGCAGGTGAGATTTTTCCTTATCACCTGAACCTGAACGGAATATTCATAAAAAAAACATCACATATTGAACAAATTGTACACATGATAACACAATTTTCTGCTTTATGGACTTGTGGTAACAAAATTGTAGTTTATGTACTTGAATTTTTTAATTCAATGAAGGATGTAATGAATGAGAAAACATGATTTCACTAAACAAAACAACCTCTGATGCACTATTTATTTAATTATTAGTAACATGAGGATGAATAGTATAACATTCATGAATTAATCTACGACCAGTTAAATAACACCAATTATTTAGGCATTTCAATCAGCATGATTTCTGAATTATTGATGGTGTTTATGGCTAATTCAATTGAAAGCTCTAAAAACTGCAGGACAGTTTCTGGCCCTCAAGCGACGTTTGTTCTAATCATTGATAAATAATATTATTGATAAGATATGAACAACCATTGGTGCGATAAAAGTCGTATTGACTTGGTTACATGATGAAAATGTAATCAGTGACAACTCACAGCATGGCGCCTTCAATAGCCGACGTGATTGCTCGCTCCGCAGTTGCATGTCGACCAAATGCATTGCGGACAGCAGAACAGTAATTTTTGTGGTACGGGAACCCGTACGACGACAATGAAAATAAAAATTGCTCATAAACATTATTAATCCCTCAATACTCACCTGAAATAGCGTAGTTGTTGCATAACTAATGAGTTGATTTCTATAGATGGGAATATGAATTTTAATAAATTGGTAATAATCCACACTCTATGAATGAATTGATTCATTTATAGTTTCTCCCAGGTAGCTATTCAGGTGCATTTACAGTGACAACCGACTGTGCAGGATTTAATTCATGTTGGATTTTAACTCTCATCATGTATTCATTATTCAAGTTCAGTACCAGTAGTTATTTCATATTTCACAGACTGCCACGTGCCACGTGGATGGCAGTGAGCTAAAAGCATGAGTAATATACAGGTCACAGCACTTTCATAGAATAAATTTATTTATGATTGACTACAAAACATGAACATTCACTGATATTGACATTCAAATTATCTTCATCCTTTTATACAAGTGACTGCCAAACATTAAATTTCAATGTAATTTTATGAGTTATTAAATGATCAGTGTGTTACTTTGCATACAATATCGTTGGAGGTCTGACTAAAGATCACACTCCACAATTTACGGTGAGCTTTGGGATTCGGCAAGCGCCGTGGATCTGCAGGCTGAGAGATTGACCTGCCCTGTGTGCTGGTTTGAACTTGACATGAGGATGATGCCTCTGTTGCACGCAGATTACCACCCACGCCTTCCTCCCTAATCCCTGCTCCTGTGGCCGGGCGTGCTCATGCTGCACAGTTTTCGCTCCCACCCCAGACACTAAAGATGTTTGCCTCCGACTATTTAGCCGTTTGCATTTTTTGGTGATATTGATATTGTTTTCCTTACAAACACTTACTGGCATGGGACTGGAGTCTTGTTATTTTGAGTGTAAGTAATTAATTAATTTTTTTTGTCAAATACAATGTCACTTTTTAAATTTGCTTAATTTCATCTTATCTAACTGATTGTGTAAGGCTTGGTTGATACTGCGGTTAAAATATATAGAATATTTCTTTTAAGTAAGGCCAATTTTCTTTCTTTTTTTTTCATTTTTCCCATTTTCTTGCCTTGTTTACGTGTCACTCTCGCCTCTCGCCGACACGTTAATTAACACGTGGATGCGTTAAGTGTGTTTCATCTGAATTTAGCATCCTTTTTCGTCCGAAACCTCTCAAATCACCGCATTAGGCTACATGAACAAATCTGGAAATCCATAATACTGCAGCTTATTCACTGCTTAAGCACTGATGTTATAACATCCTGCAACCACGCAGACCTGCAAAACAGTGTATGCGTTTATTCCCCCCTCTTATTTTCCTCATCCGTTTTCCACACAGACACAGGGAAATGTTTTATCCATTTATTGTAGTATTTCTTGTCCACCGTACCGTGTCTCACAACGTCAGCTGATTCTGCAGCGAATCAGAAAGTCAAAGAGCTGTCGAGCAGACTTTGCCAGGTGCAAAGAACACATCCGAGCGGTTTGATCGGCATAGAACTGGTTCAAACCCCAGCCTGACATGTAAGAAAGAAAAAAAATCAGTGAACCGCACATTAGAGAGCTTTTACATTTACCAATATGAAATATAAAAATTTCTTTTTGTGTAAATAAGGAGATTTGTGAAGTAATTTTTGCGTTTTGCTTCTCTAATCTTTTTTCCAACTAAATATCCAATCTTGAGTGTTCAGAGGGATAGGCACAAAGGATCTAATGCTAAAAATAATAACAGTTACATGCTAACAGCTGACGTGATACAATGATAGCTGTAATATTCACAGAGGAATAAGCTTCTCATCCGCTATTTTGTTTTTATTTGTCCCCCTCAGTGAAAAGCACGCTTGGCAGTCCGAAGAAATTCCAGGAATCGTTCATGGAGAATTTGCAGAGACCCGGCGAAACGTCAAAAAAGGACAGAGGGCATCGCCGATCCGACCCGTCCCAACTCAAAGGTGGTGTGAGAGAGACGCAACAAGGGCAAAACAAAGACCTGAAAATGTAAATGTAATATCTTTCTTTTTATTTTTCAGATGTCACCCATGTAAGGTCGTCATCCCCTCCGGAGAACGGACCCAAGTATCCCGCGGATCCAAAATCTAAAAGCCATGCCAGGAGTGAGAAGTCAGTAAATCACTCAACCAGAGGACCTCAGGAGCCCCGTGGACAATCATCATCATCATCCTCCAACCAGGGCGGAGGGCACAGCAAGAGGAACAATGCGTCCCTGGGTTGCTATGATCAGGATAACAGCCAAAGTCAGTGGGAGAAAAGTGGCGGCGGAGGAAGCCGGGGAAAACCTAAGTCCATCTGGAGGCCCGTTCGTGAGGTGCTGAATGTGGACACCGTGCTGAACGAGCTGGAGCAGCGCCGCCAACAGCAACACGAGAGCGTCCGACACGGTCAGCCGTCATCTCAGGAAAGGGCACACGTGGAGCAAAGCCGCGAACGGGAGCACGCACGGACACGGGAGGACCGGAAGCAGAAGTGTTTGATGACGATCTACGAGGACGAGCAGCGGCACGAGACCGAGAGCCACAGCTCGGTGGAGTCGGAGAGCCGTGCCTCCCAGCACAGGGGAGGCAGGCTGAAGGGAGGCCCCAAGACTCTGCTGCGCAGCGACACCTGGACCATTCAAAGAACAGAGTCGGGCTACGAGAGCAGCGACAGGCTCAGCAGTGGCTCCACCAATCCCGACTCGCCTGGCGTCGACGGCTTTACTGTGAAAGACCAGAGGACGCCAGCGGATGCACAGGTGCAAAGGTGAGCTGCCGCTGCTGCGGCTGTGGGCTGATGTCTGAAAAACATGCATTGGTGTAACTCTTGGAATGTTGAATGGAAAGTGCCCGTTTAGACAAACACATAGATAGATAGATGGAGTCATAATGATAGATGGAGTCATAATGATAGATTTATGGCTGGACAGACAAACTAATAGACAGAAAGAAGGATAGATAGATAGATAGATAGATAGATAGATAGATAGATAGATAGATAGATAGATAGATAGATAGATAGATAGATAGATAGATAGATAGATAGATAGATAGATAGATAGATAGATAGATAGATAGATAGATAGATGGATGGATGGATGGATGGATGGATGGATGGATGGATGGATGATGGATGGATGGATGGATGGACGGACGGGCGGATGGATGGACGGGTGTGTGGATAGATAGATAGATAGATAGATAGATAGATAGATAGATAGATAGATAGATAGATAGATAGATAGATAGATAGATAGATAGATAGATAGATAGAGTCATAAAGTCATAATGATGGATGGATGGATGGATAGATGAGATAGATAGATAGATAGATAGATAGATAGATAGATAGATAGATAGATAGATAGATAGATAGATAGAGTCATAAAGTCATAATGATAGATAGATAGATAGATAGATAGATAGATAGATAGATAGATAGATAGATAGATAGATAGATAGATAGATAGATAGATAGATAGATAGATAGATAGATAGATAGATAGATAGATAGATAGATAGATAGATAGATAGATAGATAGATACATAGATGGGGAGTCTGTGGACAATCACTTCTGTTGCGTTCGCTCTTCCAGCCAGCAGCACCAAAAGGGAGCTGATTCCAGATCCAGTGTGGTGTCTTCACCGTTACATAATGGTACGTCCCAAGATACACGAGACTTCATCCAATGCCAAGACATTACTGATTATAAACAGATAAATCTTTCTTTTTATCAATATATATCGTCGTCACACGTACAGATTACGGATGTTTCTAGTGAATTTTTCATATTTCTCCGGAGTCATTAATTTAAAAGACATGCAGATAGATGACACTCATTTGACAGATTGTTACACGTCAAATATACAAATATACAATCATTTCAACCGCCAACTACATACTTTGACTTCTATTCCTACAGAAAGACAAAGAAATATCAGCTGGTCACCTACAACTTGCCTTTTCCAACTTAGCCCGATATCAAATATATGTCATAGTAATGGTGGAGTTGTTGTGAGAAAACAGGCATTGGCAGTGATAAAGTATTTTTCTATAAAACAAACCAAAGTATTATTACATCTATAAAAGGAAGAGCTAAGTCACGTTTTGATAAAAAAAAAAAATTTTTTATCAGATTTAACATCTGGAAGCTGTTTAGTCTAATTTCATATTTTTTGATGTGATGCATCACATGAATTTATCTGTGAATGAAATTTTTAAGGGGCGATTTGCCTGTTTTCCTGGTACGTTGAGTTCTTGGGCCTTTGGCATGAACCGCACCCCTCACCGCCCTACTTTTTTGATCATTTATACCGGGGCGATCTCAGCATGTGGTCACGAGAGGGAGTCGAAAAATCGATTTACGTCCGGGGTTGATGTCTAAGCTAGGACTGTCTTCTTTAACCTCTTCCCCTTGTCAGCCCTGCATAGGCATTAATCTGATGATAATCCCACAAAGCTCGTTCAGATCGCACAGCTGGACAAGTCTACCGGCATTGTGGCAAATATATATTCTCTTTCCTGCAGTATATTTCAGTGCGCTGCTGCCGTATTCTGCGTTTTTTTTTTGTGTGTGATGGCATAGAACTCAACAGGGGCCATGGCTGGGAAAGAAAAAAAAACACATCTATTTTTAAGGAAATGGAATTCAGCACCCTGCTTCCTCCCTCTGAGTTGGCAGTGGGGAGGTTGCACAGACTCCCCCATCCAGCTGTGAGGAAGGCCAGTGGGATTAACACCCCGATACTGTCACCTAGTGGTCAGAGTAATAATTCTGTGTGTGCGTGTGTTTGTGTGTGTGTGTGTGTGTGTGTGTGTGTGTGTGTTTGCTGAGGGGGTCAATGTAATGGGCTCAATCCATTATGAGAAGAGAGCATTGTGATCAGTTTAACTTGAAGCAAAAGAATTTCTGCGTATTAATCTTTGGCAACCAATCAAATTCTGTATTCAAAAACATTGAGAATATAGAGAGACACCCATTGGATGAAAAGGATGAACCTTGTATGTGTGAGTGAGTGAACAATTTCTTGTCTATATATCTCGTGTGAATGAGTGAATGAATTGCTGCATTTCTCTATTTAATGTGTGAAAGACTGAGTGAATTGTTTCATGTCTCTATTTGACATGTGAATGAGTTTGTGAATTGTTACGTGTCTATATGACGTGTAAATGAATGATTGAATTGTTGCATGTCTTTATATTATGTGTGAATAAATGAGTGAATTCTTGCATCATTCTATATTACGTGTGAATGAGTGAGTGAATTGTTGCATGTCTCAATGTGAAGTATGAATGAGTGAGTGAATTGTTGCATGTCTATATAATACGTACGAATGAGTGAATGAATCAGTGCATGTCTGTACATAAAATGGGAACGACTGAGTGAATGGCTGCACATCTATATAATACGTGTGAATGAATGAATGAACTGTTGCATGTCCATATGACGTGTGAATGAGCGAGTGAATTGTTGTATGTCTCAATGTGAGTGTGAAAGTGTGAATGAGTGGATGAATTGTTGCATGTCTATGTGACGTGTGAATGGGTTAGTGAATTGTTGAATGTCTATATATAACGTGTGAATGAGTGAGTGAGTTGCTGCATGTCTGTATGATGTGTGAATGAGTGAGTGAATGGTCCCATGTCTAGGTAATAGACAAGGGTTGCTGCTCTATGTATTACTTGTGAATAAGCTATTGACTTAATGCATGCTTATATGACATGTAAATGAGTGAGTGAATGGTTGCATGTCTGTATGACGTGTGAATGAGTGAGTGAATTGTTGCATCTCTCTGTATGTCTATATACACCTCAATACCAGTATATTCAATCTTTTGTGCACTTTATAGTTTAATGTTTATTGTACACTTTATATTATCTTATACAGCTTATCCTGCGACCCGGAGTACAGGATGAGCTGTATAGACAATGAATGAATCAATGAATGAATCATGGGGGAAAAAGACACATTGATGTCAATCATACAGAACCGTCCTGCTATAAACAATGTGATTTGAAGAGTAGTAACGTAGCACCAAATAATTCCGATTTCATGTTCTCTTTCCATGTCAATGTTTTTTTATTGCGTCTATTTTACAGGCAAACATCAACTCAAACCTCAGGGAAAGAACCACGACCAGGTTTCACATTCGCATCTAAAGAGCAGTCCGAGTGCAAGGTAGCGTCCCTTTGTTCAACAGGAATTGCTCTGATTTACACAACATACATAATATTTAGTAATCATGACCCTTGTCTCTTACAGACGGAAATCAAAGTATGCATCGAGTACTTCCAGAAAGGCAGTATCTTCCGAGAGGGACGCTGCGGGTTCAGATAACAAGCAGAGCGACCCTCAGGAGCAGAAAATCTGCAGAGGGCACGCTGGGGAAAGTACAGCCCTTAGGCACATTTCCAAAACCAGCAGCTCGGAATGGAACAGCTCTGACGACCTGGCTCTTTCCGAGCCCGAGGAAAGAGACGCTGCATATCGCTCCGGCAACAGCGATGCCGCGGCCTCCGATTCGCCGTGTCCCCACACGACCCATCCTTACCACCCCGGCGGCAGCACGACCGTGGACCAAGTCAACAGCCAGCTTCCGGCGGGGTCGCCTCACCTCAGGCCTGCCCAGCGGGTCGCTCCTCACGCAGGCGAGACGAGCCACGCCGGGTTCCGCCCAAGAACGCTTCAAGAACCTTTCCAGCCCGGCCCGCGGCTTTCCACCTCGTCGTACGTCAGCCCTCACAGGAAGCCGGAAATTTCCGGCCTCCGGACTTTTTCCGACACAAGCTCCAAGTCGGGGTCCGACCCGGAGAGGAGCACCCCGTCATCGTGCGAGAGCGAGGAGCGACTGTCGGGATGCAGAGGAGGGGAGCAGGCGCCGCCGCCGCCCCAGGAGGTCTCCCTGACGACGTACTTCAACGTGGACAACTGCATGACGGAGACGTACCGTCTCAAGTACCACAACCAGAGGCCTCTGGTCCTCTCGGCCACCGTGCCACGGACAGCAGTTGCCACCGAGCGCAGAGATACCAGCCACACACTCACCGTGGACACACATGCGCAAGACTTGCCAAAAGCCAGACCCGAAACAAGTAAGCTCTTTTCATATTCGCCGGTGTGCCAGATTTTGCAAACTCCTCTGTCTGTCAATTTATGAAAAAAAAACTAACCTTCTTGTCTCCGCAGGCAATAATAGCAATAAACCCACTGCAAAGTGGAACCCGGTGACGGCCAAGGGACTGGACGAGCGTGGGTTTTTATGAACCCGATGACTTGTTTCTACGGAGAGGACCGAGATGCCAAAAAGTAGAGAGAGAATGAAGATATAAGGGGAAATGCCATTTATGCAAGGTTGTCACAAAAGGCAAAAAAAAAAAGAAAAAGCTACTTGAGAAATGGATTACACAAACACGTCTTCCACTGTCCCACTTTATTGCAGCAAGAAGACATTGATTTCACCCGCATATCCACAAGTTTGATTTTGCACAAAGGTTTTTTTGAATTTGTCTTTTCACTCACCTTGATTGAAGTGTGATTGTTTGATTCATTTTCTGATTTTGTGAAATGCACCGAGTTACGAAAGTTGTGTCAATGATTTTAAGATGAGGTCAATGCTGGTGTTAAAAGATTTGACTTGTCACTTTTTGGAGGATATGAAACCTCACTTGTGAGGGTTGCATCGTGAGCAAAAGAGCAAACAGAATTTTTTCGTTTGCGCGAGGAGATTCGCTCATAATGAGGTTTAATATCAGGGCAGCTGAGCAACTGTACAATATTAGTCCAACTTTTTTTTCTGTTTTTTCAATTTCTCAGTTTGCGTACACTGAATATCCTTAAATGGTACATAGCCAAGCAGTAAAATGCCAGAGGTTAAAATAAAAAAATACATTTTAAAGAAAAAAAAAAGCTTTCAATTGCCGGCCACTGAAAACCGGTGTAAATTTCAGTTATAAAAAAAGGATTTTTCAGGGACCCCCTATAAGGTTAATAACAGGGTTATACAGCATTACTGCTCGAAAACCAAGCTTGAAAATGTTCTCCTAGAGTCCCAACTTTGGCTGAGGACTTTCCCGTCATCTTTATCACTGCGACCTTAGACATGTCATTTGGACAATATTTTCCCGTGAAATTATAACTCACTTCATCGTGGCCCAGAACAGGCCATAATTATTACACAGTTATAAGGCTGGATAATTATACCATATGTCGCGCTGAGACGTTCTCAGTGCAGACGTTTTCTAACCCTGCTTTTATAACTCACACATTTGCTTTGGTTTTTGTTTTTTGGTGATCTTGACATTACATTATTTTGGTGTATATTATCGGCTTTAGGTAACTGGGACAGAAAAAAACATTGCAACACTTTTGTTTATTCAGTAACTGATTTGTTCAAACCCTTATCACTCATATTGTCCCTTTTCAGCCCCTGTCAGCTCTTTACAATGCTATTGTGTTAATGATTGATAGAGGGCTGTAAAAATCTGAAATAATTTATAAACATCAAAACACAGATATCGTGCCACTTTTAATAGCGAGACATTTCTCCCATAAAGAAATTGTGCATGCAAGCGAAATCATAGGCTTAATACGATCATGCAACCTTATACGTTCTACCTTCTAATCATGCTGGGGTTTGTTTTGTAATCTGTTTTGTAACACACAGATATCCAACTGTATTTTTTCAGTCTTCCTCCGAGAGTAGACGGATTTTTAACAAGTCTGTGTGTGCAGGTACTTGATAAAACAACAACTATAAAAACGATGCCAATTGATTTGATATGTCTATCAAACATCATTATTATTATTATTATAATTATCATGATTATTATCCAACATACAACAGGAGCACTCCTCTTTATTCGGGAAATGTTTTGAAACCTGCATGTGGCCTTGATTAACTCTTACTCGCTGGTTATACAGCATAAGCATGAGCATGAAATACCGGACTGTGGGTGCGAGAAATACCTACTTTTACCTAACTGTAATACAATGTACTCATTACATTGATTTGGATTCATTTGAAATACCTTTTTTTTTAGCACCTGAATGTTCTTGTTTGGGTGGGCGGTTGGGTGGTCGAGGGGCATTATGCAAAAACGTCTGGTTATGCATCTGTTGTAAATACAAAAAAAAAAGGAAAATATGGAAACGGATCACTGCAAAATCAGCAGACTGTCCGAGAAATACTATGCACCACTTTGAAAATGAATTTAGTGTTACTTTCGAGCATTTTATGGCTTTGTATTCTTTGAAATTCCACATTCCCTGGAACAAGGAAAGTGTTTTAAATATTACAAACTTACCGTTTTTCTTTTTTTTTTGTTTCTTTCTCTCTTTAACAATATTTTCCTAAATATCTGTTATTTATAGAGTACTTTTCACGTTTGGCTGTTTTGAATGCGCTTGACTTTTCATATGTTTCTCCCTGTGTCGTTCGTACTCTGGACGCCATTTCACCCACACGGTCAATTTTTTTTTTTTTCTTTTTTTTTTTCTTATTAGCTGTTTTAAGAAAAAAAAATGTGTTCACAATTCAATTACCAGTATAAGACCTTGTGTTATCATGTACGAGATAAGGACCGCCTTTGAAACCGGTCGGACATGCCATCACCACGTCGGAAGCAGATCCCTTGAAATGACAAAACAATTGGATTCAGAAAATCAGTGCATCAACCGAATTACGTCACAACTGAGAAATCATTTTTTTCTGGTTTATTATATGATCATTACAATTTATCATGATTCTGTTGTATTTCTCCCATGTTTGTACCTGATGTCTTTATATGTCAATTTTTTTCAATTTTGTTTTTACAGAGGTTTTTATTGTACTTTATCCTCGTGTCTTCATTTCTATTATCAAGAGTGCCTTGAAATTTTAAGAGATGTATGGAAAGGGGGAGGGTTATTATGAAACACTTTTAAATATGCAGCACCCAAAGTGGCGTATCCGTCTAGCCCCATTTGTGCACAGTAGTATTTGTGTGGGAGTGTGGCTGGGATATTGATTCTGGATCGGCTTGTTTGTTCCTCGCGGCCCTTTAAGATTCATAAAGGTACAACCAAAAAATCTTGTATGTTATTTGCAGAACATGAAAGAACAAACAAAATGCGTATTTCACCAAATAACAGGCAGCGGGAATGGTTGGTAACGGATTTGTTTTCGTGCTATAATAGGGTTGTAACTGTGCATGTCCATGTGCCAGTCCTGTGAGATTGTTATTTTTTTAAAGTTCCCAATAGGTTGTGATGGGGGGGGGGCCCCAGTTGACTCGGGGACTCGGGTGTCGCAGCTGGTGTCCGATATGCAGGGGGATTGTCAAATTGCCGAGATCTGAAGACCGTCTGCTTTGCGTCGCCGTGCCCGATAACTGTTGGTCGACGTGGCCTTGTGTGTGTCGGACCCCGTGTGACCCCTTGTGACCCCACCTGACCGCCTACGTGATCCATTTTCCCGCCGTGTTGGAGTCGTCGGTGTTTCAGCGGACGCTCTACAGCTGGATATCGATTGAAAAACGACATGTACAATCTGTCTGCACTTTATATTTTTGTAGATAATATATATTTATTTTTATTTATTGTTGAATAAAAGTTGAATTATTGGTATCACTGTAAAAACGAGTCCTTTGTGTTAATTGAGTATCCGCTGCTTTTCACCGAAATACATCACAAAAAAAAAAAAAACATTTCAATAATCAATACATCTTTATCACTGGCAGCGTTGACATACAGTTGTATTCCAAGCGGTCCACACCACCCGATGTGTTACAAATGACCTTACAATACAAGCGAAGTGAAGGGAAACCATCAATGGAACATTTTGTAACTTTGTCGTTGAACATCAGCATTTCCTTGTTAAACCCTCTTGAAGATCCTCATGGCGTCCACGCCTTCGTAGCTGTAGCGCTGTCAGAAAAAAAACAAAACAAGAAGAGAATACACAATTTGATATTGACCACTGTGTCCACAATACTATCCCGACCAACCCTACCTGTATGAGCTCATCTCCTTGGATCACTCTGGTCGTGACCAGCTCTTTGCCGTTGTCCTTTCTGTGGAAAATTCCCTTGAGCACGTCTCCCTCCATGGTCCAGGAGCCCTGCAGGGAGGGGGGGTAAAAGTAAAAGATCTGCTCATGGCATGAGTTTGAGAAAGGGTTGCATGTTGATGCAAACATGACTATAGTGGTTTGAATCGAGGGCTTGTTTCCTCTGCAAACATATCGCTCAAAGGTCGCAGGTAAAACGTGTTAGGAGCACGCCTAGATATATGAGCACCTGAATGACATCGATCCACTCGACTCATTTTCCTTACCTTGAGTTCCGTCCCGTCTGCAAGGCTGTATTCGAATTGGACCCCCAGGCTAAAGTCTATTTCCAGGGTGCGGAAATTGCTGGCCTCCTTGACGTGGAACTGATCACCCTTCTGCTCGATGGTTATCTTGAGGTTGTCGTGAGCTGCCAGTTTCCTCTTCACCAAGTTGATACCTGCACAGAAATGAAAACAAAGAAGGGGAAGTTGGAATTCCATCACACACGTGGAACATAGTGTAGTTCCTCATTGTGTTTGCAGTAGGAGTAATACACTTCACGTCAGCAAGTTATTCACTCGCCTTTTCAAGGGGACTTAAGATCACGAGTGCACAAATCATAATGTCGTCTATAAATTGCACATCTGCATGCCAAAGAGATGCTAATGTGATATACATAGAGTCTGTCGTTCATCACTCACCCATTTGTTCCATGAACTTCTCGTAGTTTTCATTGCGATCCACTTTCCAGGAGCCATCGAAAGCCATGGTGAACCAGCGGGACTCTGTAAGCAAGGAGTGATTCGCAAGGGGGTGTGGCAGTCCTTTTAAACCCCCCCGCATGCACGCTTATCTGATCATCTATCTGAATGCAGATGTGGCCTTTTGACACCCGTATTGTCCCAGGCAGACATCCAGGATAATGTAATATCGCATTTTCCAAACCTGAGTGGCAATGCATCTGGAAGCAAATAGAATGTGGGATTTATTTTCTTGCAAACCTGGTGTCCTGGAATCTCTGTTGACAAAGGGTGTACATTTTTTGTCCAGATTATTCGATGCATTTCAAGCGACACCAGCTGCTTAATATGCAGAACCCGTTTGGAACACAAGACAAATATACCCGTCGCTTTTCTTTATTTGCTTTTCATCCGCAGTCGACTTGCCGACGTTTAGTTCATGCAGATTATTATTATTATGATTTTATTTTATTTTTTTTGCTTTGAACTTGCCTGTATCGGTGTCATCTTGTTAAAATCCTCGACTCTTTCAACAAGATTTTACGGCAACGGTCACAATCAATTTGTTCACTTGTGATTGGCGTTGCTGATAATGCAAGAATACCTTTGAACTTAACCCCATTGATAAACGAGACCTTTGATATATAATTTGAACTTCACGCAACTCACATGCAGATGGGGTTGCTGGTCATTTGGTTTTATTGAAATCTACTCAATCCTTATGCAGCTATGGTTTTTAATCTTAGTTAGTGGATGAGGCAGTGTTTGGAATTCGATCATGGATTTTTTGTTTTTTACCCCTGAAAACATTCAATATATGGCCTGAAATCTGCATGACATGTTGCTTTTACAGCATATTACAGAGTAATTAAAATTTCATTCAGTGGAGACTCAACCATTTCCTCTGTTTTCTAGCTTTTCAATAGACTAACCCGTGCAGATATTGTGATACGCATTAATATTGGGAAGACCTTTGCCTGATTGTCACTTTGACTAGGCCTCTTATCACAAAGAAGACCTTTCCACTGTCTATATAGATGAAATAAACGAGTCAGATTGGAACATATCCACTTATCTTTAACACAATTATGTTCCTTGTTTTAGTTGCAACAGGTATATTACATTCAAGTTGATAAGATCAGTTAAAGCTGCAGTGATGTAATAGTAACTGATTTGGCGTATACATGAAAGCAAGGTATAGATTAAAAAAAGAAAGGCAATTCTTCTTTCCGTTTGATTCTTTTCTTTATAAAGTTAGGATTTTGTTTCCAGTATTGTCCATGTACTACATGCCTGACGACTGGAGGAGCTGGGAGGTGGATAACCAACCTTCCAATTGGAGGGATGCCCTCTCAACCAACTGAGCCACGGACAGCATACAAGTAACAAATGTGTTATAAGTTTTTTTCAATTTACAATTCTTATCATTACTTTTTTTGGTGTTGTTGTAGTTGTTGTAGTTCTTGTTGCCATGGCATTTCAGTTCCGCACGGTGTCACATTTTCTGGCTTGATTTTGGATGTCTTACTTGTATGCAGGAGTGCAGTCATCACACTGGCCACTAGAGAGTGCACTCGATACAAGGCCGCAGTTCAACATTATGTGTTACAGAGAACTATAATTAGGCTTGTCGCCGATAATGTACACAACTCTGTCAGGTCTTCACCGCCACCGATTAAAGTCATGAAATGAGCAGAAATTGTTGAAATCTGAATTTCTTTTTATCCTGTACTTTAAAAGTGAAAACATTTCTCTGCTGCTTTGATCACAGATATCATGAAGCCATATGTTTTTGTGTAATACATAAGGTTTATTGTTTTCTCACCATAGATTCTTTTTTCTCATAAGTCACATCTGATAATATCCTTAGAACAAAGAGAAACATGATGTTAACACAAATAGTAAAATCTAAAACATCACCTGGAAAAGTGCTCTTCATAAAAAAGTGTCTATAATGGGAGTGCTTAAATAATTTATAGATAAATACACATTTGTTTTTTTTCTGGTGATGAAAATAAATCTAATAAGACAACTGTAATTCTCAATATGTCAAACTAGTTAGCACAGAACACTTTGTGACAAAGGACTTTCGGACAAAGCGGTACATGGTAAATTTGTTTAAATACCGAAAGCCCGAATTTCTAAATTCATCTTTCCAAACGACAAAGTCACTGGACGCCAAATATGTCTCACATCTACTAAAGTGAAAGACGTCTCTCGGACAGTAGCACTCACATAATATCAAAAATTTAACCGTTGCAGCTTCTACAGATACAGGACGGATCTTCTTACCCCAACATGCCGACATTTCAGCCTTTCAAAGTGTCTTCAAATGGTCAAAGGACAGTTTTTTAAAAATATTATTTAGGTGTTTTTACAATAATTACTATTCACAGGCATAGTGGATGTTTGTTTTTTTTGTTTTGCTCACGGGGCGAAGTCAATGTTTTCATTATCAAA
Source organism: Fistularia tabacaria (assembly GCA_901007705.1). Classification (NCBI taxonomy): domain Eukaryota; kingdom Metazoa; phylum Chordata; class Actinopteri; order Syngnathiformes; family Fistulariidae; genus Fistularia; species Fistularia tabacaria. The sequence goes on from CAAKHD010004509.1 coordinate 67,092, forward strand.
ATTATCCTAATCAGTGACATACGATTAGACTGTGAGAGTAATATATATATATATTTAAAAATCATATGATTTAAACATATCTTTCATCGCTTGATCTAGTCAAGAGAAAAAAACACCGTGCTTAACACGGGTCTTAAAATATGACGAGGCCATGACAAATCACAGCCAGGCGGAGCAACGACGGCGCAGCTTTCGGATAAACAACTCTTCGTCGTATTAAAAATATCTGCGCGGCTGTGGATTAGATTATCACTTTTCGTTTCACCTAATCCCCCCCTCATCCTGGTGCCGTCGTCAAACTGTCACTGGCAGAGACCCACACTCGGCTTCCGTTCCGTCACACTTTGGTGTTGAAGAGGTGGTGAGCGTGAATTATTAAGCCCTGGCTGTGGCGGGCTCCCAGTCGGTGGGCTTCCTGGACAGAAACCACACCTTCATTGGCTCCTTCTTTCCTTTCATGGAGATGGGACCTCTGTACTCCAAATGAAACTGAGGATCGGCGTTCTCAACCGACTGCAGACACCTGGAACATGACGCCGATGTCACAAAAAACTCTGAATCCACTTCAATATAAATTTGAAATGGTCATTTATAGCACCAAATCTTGTGTGCATTAATTACTTATTATTTCAATATAGGATTCTGTCACTTTTGCATAGAATAAAATGAATTCTGACACGTTTCCTGCTATTTATATCTCAACTTATGTCAGGCTTAAACCTTTCGATTTTCCAGTCACAGACTTAAAACTGGTAGTCGGAAATCTAAAGAATTATAGGTAAGTCTTAGCCTGCTCCCATCATCTCAGTCCGTAAGTGTGAACTGATGGTCTTACACTCGAAGCGCAGTCTTGGGGCTAACAACACTATCACAGGTGTTTGATATCATCACAAGTCCTTGGGTCATGTTACCATAAAGGCTGAATCAACAACCAATAGATAAGCTCCGACAAAACCGTAATAGGAAGCCAGGTAGTCAAACATTCGGCAGAGCGCTATTGGCAGCAGAGATGGTATTTGTTTGCGGTATGGATGAACGGCAATGGTGAAGGGCAAGATGGAGGAGTGGATGGTAGAGCTGTGGGCAGAACAGCCAAGCTTGTACGATGTCAACTCTCCAACACATCATGACCAAATGGAGAGGGAAAAGGGATAATAATAATAATAATAATAATAGTAACAAAATAACAATCCATTTTATTTAAGGTGCCTCATTGGGATTGGAGTTACTTCACCATATTTTATCTCATTTTTATTTTATATATTTATTACTTTATATATTCATTGGTGTTCTATGCTGCCCCTTGTCCTCTCCAATTGCCACAAATACAATTTCTCTGATTCTGATTATTGGGCTGAACTAGCAGGGGCGCTGCAAATACATGTGTAAACATTGCATGCATTCTTAAGTCTTAGTTTAGTATGACTACTACGAGACTTAAGATAAGATAAGATAATATAATGTAAGCTGGTGTGAGTTGATAGTCCCACATGAGTCTTTTCAAAGCTTGAGTCTCCAGATGTAAGCCAAGCATTAGATAGCGCTTTCACACCTAGTGGTTTCAAAGCCCTTTACCCAGTCACCCAGTCACACTCATGCTTACAAACTGGCGCAAACCAAAGCCGTCGAGCAACTTGGGTATCAGTGCCCAAGTACACTTCAATCAGGAGGAACTGGGAAGCGCCAACCTTGAAATTGGAGGAACACCCACTTTACCAACTGAGCCACAGCCTTAATCCTGCCAATGATAAACTATTAACCTACAAGAGCAGCAAAAACCTCTTCTTACCTGTAAGTATATTCCGAAACATTAATTTTGCCCTTTTCTCCGGTAGTTTCCGTGCGACTTGTGAGGTTGACTGTGTTCCCAAAAAGGCAGTATCTGGGCATCCTCTGACCGATCACCCCAGTCACCACCTCTCCGGTGTGGATCCCGATAGTGATCTGGAAAGGAGAATTGGAAAAAAAAAAAGTTTGGAAAGACATTGGGGTTTCCACCGTGTGTCGACCAGGGTGGAACAACACAGTCAGCTCACCTTTTGCCCCGCAGATATTGTGCTTCGACACACACTGGCAAGATATTTACCCCTAAATCAAAGACTTTACAAATGACTATTATCAATGACCAAGTAAACACACAGCATTATTAGCTTGAATATATTTACATTCAGAGAGGTTTATACAGTATGCGGGTATGGTGAACAAACTTCTTTTGCTAACACTTGATGATGTAATCGACTGTGGATGCCACCGCAATCAGCACTCGGCAATACTTAGAAACTGATTACATGTTAAAGTCAAGTCAAGTCAGATTTAATTTGTATTGCACCAAATCACACCTTTGTCTCTTTACACTGTCCAGGTTGAGCAGGTCTGGATGACACTTAACAAAAACCACTATTCCCCCTATTTCACCACTTAGCAGGGAAAAAGTGCCCATAATCGGGCAGAAACATTGGACTCAGCTTAATGCGGTTGGCCTTCTGTCTCGACCAGAATGCAGCAAACACATTGCTATGATTCATATAGGGTTTCTTAAGGTATCAGGTAATCTACTTTATAGCTTTATAATGCCTTTTAAATGCTCCTTGAAGCAAATTTAATTCCCATGTCCAACTGCAGATATGTGTATTTATAATTTATACACACCCTGCACAGGTTTTTATTTTTATCAGTAGTAACAGGAGTAGTTGTGCTTGTCGTAGTAATATCTCTTGCTGTGCCTTTGCCTAACCCTAACCCCAACACGAAATTTCAAAACTAAGTAAGAATATTTATTATCAAATATCCAAAGCTTTGGTCATGACCAGACTGAAGATTTCTACTCTCAATCCAGCGATGAAGATACCAGGACAGCCTTGATCTATTTTTTTAATCTTCAGAGAGAGAGAGAGAGTGATGGTCCTCGTGTTGAGAATTCTCGTGTAAATGTTAAACAGCAGACAAGGAAGACATGCCGGCTCTCTCCGGCTGAGCGCTTCACTCAGACTTGGCACAAAATCTTACAGCTTTCAACTGGGAAGGTGCAACTTTTAGTGGGTGGATATAAAAGCAGAACTTTGCCAGGAATCCTGAGAAGTACCAAATTAGATTTTTTTTTAATAAGCAATAAATTAACAATTCCTGTTCAATCTACAGACTAATATTTGCACTTGTAGGCACTTCAGCGGCTTGTTGTCTCCGGAGCGTGAACACACTGTGAGTGTCGAGGACAAATGAGAATTTATTTTTAGCCATGGAACCGTGAGATGATTTGAGTCTGTTTCTTGCTACTAAACTGAACTCTTCGGGCTGTGCCATGGCCCAAAATAAACAACCTTTTGTTAACCAGATGTGAATTTCCAAAGTTAAGTCTCAACAGTCATTGATACAATAACAATCTCATGCAGTCAGTTAAACAAACGTCAGCTGTTTTTTGTCTAACTTTTCACTAATTATTACTTAAGCATGGAAAAATGTCCAGATGCACAGGTATAACTATAATCAATGGGCAAAATTCCAGAGTTTAAAGTAATGGGCAAATGAGGTTGAGCACTTTTTAGTACTATTTGTCAGCTGTAGAGGTCTCATCCCGCTGTCATGGTAATTCTAAAACAGATATCAAACCTTGTCCAAAGAGAATAAATCCCTTAATTATCTGACAGACGCGTGGCGAAAAAAAAAGCAAATTAAACAAATGAAGAGGGATAGTCTAAAATCCAGATGGCAGGTGGAAAACAAAGCTGAGACTGAGCTCCGTATCAGGAAAACAAAAACCTGGTGTCACGGGGTAAAGAAAATCTGATGTAGTTTTTATAAAATACTCATATACGTCACCATAAAGTGTGTTGACGCCATTCTTTATTGAAAACATTTCTATTGAGGTTTCCCAGAAAGCACTCGGAAGATTACTGAAGAGACTCAAGAAGTTTTGACCAAATGTAGCTGATTTAGTGGACAATACAATTATATCTGACTTTTAAAGTAGGGAATGAAAACTTACATTTCTAAAGAAATGTCTAAATTTGGGCACCTTTTTTTGGTGACCAGGCAATTTTATCATCCACTAATTTTGCTTTCAGTTAATATTAAGCTAAAATTAGATGTAATATTGTGGCAGTAGAGCAGCGCAGTGGTTAGCGCTTCTGCCTCAGAGCAAAAAGATCACTGGTTTGATTCCAACAGGGCACCTTTTTGTGTGGAGTTTGCAGAGGTTTCCTCTAGGTTTTCCGGTCCAAACCTGCTCAGTATGCGAACTGGAAACCCTTAACTTCCTAGATGTGTGAATGAGGCAGTGACTGGTAGTTTGTCTCTAAACGAAGTGTGAATGACTGGTGACCAGTCCAGGTTGAACCCCGATGACAGCTTGGATAGGCTCCAGTCTCCAAGCAACCAAGAGTGCAAGATAAGCAGTATAGATAATGAATAATAGATATGAATGTAAGATAGGAAAGTATGACCGAAATACAAAACAGAAATAATTTGTTATTCCAACTTGAAAATCTGATTTAAATGCTTTTTTTAATTTATTCCTTAACCTGTGCAGTATGTCATCAAATGCCTGTATTAGGTGTATTGTGCGATATTTACCTAAGCCATACTATCGCATACATCAGGTGCAAAAAGCTCTTTTTTTCAAAATTAAAATTTCTGTTAGTGTTTAGCTGGATCACCCGTATGTACATAAATAAATCAGAATTGTATAAAACATATTACAAACATATAACAAATCATTTAATTCATTATATGATTTAATCAATCGACAAATGGTAAAATGATGAGTTTATCATGCTTTTCTTTAAACATGAAAGACAACAGATTTATGTCACACCTGCACAGGCTCATCATCCACTTTGACTTGTCCTGCAATCTCCAACATATCCAGGGCGAGATGGCAGATTGACTTGGCGTGGTGAGTGCATGGTTCTGGCAGGCCGCTCACTGTCATGTATTTATCTCCCACTGTTTCCACCTGCATAAAGACCAACGCAGTCATTCCTTCACGCCGTCACGTGACTGATATGATTTATTCGATTTGTGTCAAAGCATGTGATCCTACTGTGCACCAGAGGGAGTTTTCTTTTCTTTTCTTTTTTTTTTTTTAAATACACAGCACAGCCAAAATTAAAGTGAAGCACCCTGAGATAAACACTTAAACACTTACATCAGCTTCAAGACATTCGGGGGCCTCCTTGAGCTCAGCTAAAACACTGGGACCACCTAGCCATTCAGCTTGTAGAGTAAATATTACTTCTTTTGGTGACCCAGTGCCTGAAGCCGATCCCCTGGAAGTACCGAGGTCTGTTTGACATCTCAAAGTGCATTCTTGTCTGAAAGCCCGGAGTGTAAATCTGCAGCAGGAGGCCTATAAATTGGCGTAGCCCATCTGTAAAACTACACTGTGTTTGGAACTTACTACAAGCCTCATGGTGAAAAACTCAAGTCAGTGGATATAAATACACGCTTACATACTTGTATGGGCATAATTGCATAACATTATTCACAAGAGAGTCAAGATGCTTCACTTGTGCGTTTAACCAGAGGCGAAGATGGCAGTTTAGAGAAGTCATGGTCTATATTAAGGATCATAGAATCTTTTTTTATTTTTTTTTTTACATTTGATAACGCCACTGTTTATTTCCTCCCATTTGTTCTGCCGCTAAACACACAAATTACATTCTGTCACGGCTAAATTCCCGTGCCAACCTTGTAAACATAAGGGTTTTTCCGAGAGTCTGTCAAGATGTCAAAGCGGGTGTAAACGTCATTGAGCAGGTTGACTATCTTGATGGCTCCCTCAGCTGAAGCATGCTTGCTGCAGAAGGCATTGAATCCCACGATGCCACTGAACAGGATGGTCACATTATCATAGCGTTTGGCCGGGACGGGCCGTTTGTGACGCAGTTCGTTGGCAACAGATGGCGGCAAGACGGAATAGAGCAATCTGAAAGCAGAGGATGGATTGACATTTTGAGAAAAAAGTACAGTCGTACAGTGCTCAGGCAGCAGAGCGATGGGCTGTAGCCGTAAGTCCATCGTTTGGATAAGCATTAAATCCGCTCACCCACCACCTTTTGGTCATTTCGCTATGCAGGCTGCTCTTGGATGGGAGGGTGGTGTTTCTATGGTTACTAGTTAGATCATGGTAGCCTGTTAAAAGCAAAATACCTTGCTTGATGCACATTATTGGAGGACAAATGAAATGTACAGACGGATGTCACCAGACGAAAAACCCATTAATGCAAATACAACATACTTTACCTTAGAGGTACCTTTTTGTTGCCTCGACAGGGATTTTATGGGTGTTTGTTTCATTTTCCAAACAACAGCAGCAAAAAAAACAACATGAAAAAGGCTATTTTCGGTCTCATTTTGTAAATCCCAGAACGCCAATGCAGCGGCGGCTCTCTTAAATATTTAGAGAGGAGACATGCATTCTAATCAATGTTCACAGCCTGAGGCAGGGTTCAGACTGGAGAATGGCAAGAATAATAAAATAGACAGCAGAGTGAAAGTCCTCTCCTATGAGAGGACAAGGCTTCTACAGCGGTTTTAAAGAAAACTCCACACCATTTTTGTGATCCTCGACAGTAGTTAGCCACTGATCTGCCAAATTATTATTACAGGCCTTTTTGTATGCAAGACAGATTTAAGCAGCGACTGAAGAGTAGCTTCTACAGATGTCAAGTGCTATATTAAAATAGATGCTAGCCAAGGGTGGTCTGACATTTACTTCGCTTCAATGTAACTTTTTATTTTTTTTAGCTGTTAGCATCAATAGTTCTTGAGATAATTTAAAGTTGAGCATGGTTATAAAAATCAGCAAGTGTATCCAACTAAAACCATGCCTTCCTGCCAGAGAGAGACTCAATGCTGTGCCAAAGTGATTTGGCTGCATTCAGTATAGATCAGCGTCTCTACAAAGAAATTTAATCTTCCTCCAAATGTTCAACCTCCTCATTAGCCAAAGAGCGGCAGCTAAAAGCAGTCAACCTACAGAGAAAACTCAGCTGATTTTACCAAAATCTTTTAAAGTGTGTGCGATGGGATCGAGTAGATTTCCCTCATTTTGCAGATTCCCAGGGGGCGTGGCTTGATCTACTGCAGCTTTTCTGCCAGGCGTCCACTATTATGCTTTTTATAAATATTAAAGCTATCATTATCATAACCACCCCCCCTTTATCATACTCTTGCCTTCTATCTCTCTGTCCTTGTCTCTACCTCTCTCTTTCTATCCCAGCTGGTGGAGACAGAAGGCTGTCCATATTGGGCTCGGACCTGTCTGATGTCTCTGTATCGGTAAAAGGCAGTTTTTCCTCGCCACTGTCACCAAGTGCTTGCTCATGGGGGAATTTTTTTCTGAAATGTTTCTGGTTTCTGTAAATCATTTAAAAGAGTGTGGTCCAGACCTGCTTTGCATGAAAAGAGACACGAGACAAGTCTGTTGTGATTTAGCGCTATAGAAATAAAATCTGTCATGGCAAATGGTGAGAATAGTTGACCTACTCCCTCTGTCAAATGCTAAGGAAGTTAGCATTTTCTTCCTGTACATGGAAGGAAGTTCAACCTTTTGGAAATACACCGCCCACTATGTGGTTAGAATTCTGTTCTACTCTACGAGTTCCTCGCCCTAGACAGACTTAAGAGGTAATCCTAATGCAAGTTTCGCAGCTCTTTCACTGCCACAGACATTGTCGGCTCAATGTTTAACCCTCTCTGATGCAAGAACCTGCGCCAGTGTTCGTTGCTGAGATGATAGAGTATCAGGCACACTGCTGGTGGGTGACACCTTGACTTTCACTTAAAACATTCTCCCATTGACATGCAGCTGATTTATCAGCAACATCAATGTTCAGAGAATCCCAAAGAGGTGTTTGAACAGCTCAAGGGAGCAGGCAAACGTTTCTGACCCCGCCCACCATTTTGTTGCTCGGTCTGCATGACACAACAACCATGTTTGACCTAAGAGTCACCCTGAGAACAAAGATTTCTACACTGTTGACAACTTTACTGTCTTTGAAATGGCTTTGCCTTTTTGAAACAGATGTCCTCAATGCTTCCCAGGAAAGTGCATGTCTTTAATGCGGGAACTATTACAGTAGAACACACATCCCTTCGTGTTCAACATATGTAAATCCTGTCTATTCCTTAAACTGATATTGATACACACTGATAGGGTAAGATGGTGAAAATAATACTGGCAATATGTAATCCATTCTCTGTGATTAATTTAATGGACTTGATAGAGGAATAGAGACTTCAGTGCCGACAGACGGCATGTGTCACTTCTAACAGAAACCAGGTTGTCGGCTAAGTTCATGGATGATATCATCACTCCGCATAACATATGAGGAGGGGTCGCAAGAGGAGGAGGGGTTGGTATTTGTGAGCAGCTCTGTTTATGTCTCTATATTATGATGTGTCTTGGCTCAAACTATTTGGAATCCTCAGAGAGCGGCTTTATCGCAGATGCATTAAGTTAAGGCACGAGGTTCAGTTTCCACGACTGGGCGGCGCTTTGGACAGTTGGAAAATGAATGTGTTAGGGCCATAAACATTCCTTGGTTGCATTGATTTACTCAATAACCAGCTTCTATCATACATAGGCAAGATTCCAAAAACCAAAATTTTTAAATGTGGTTTAAAATAATAAAAACAAACTCCCAATGTTGTGTAATCTTCTGCAGCAAACGTGAAAGCTGCATTTCACATTGGTGAATTAAATTAACCAAATGAATTTGTCACATCTTTACTTTGATCAACTCATAATTAGGATACGCTTGTGCGTGTCTATAATTGGCTCTATTTCACAGCAGCTACTTTTACCTGTCAAAATACAGGAAAATTCAAAAAACTACTGTTCAGATCACTCTTTTGATAGCTGCAGTTTTGTTTGGTTGCCTATTTTGCTCTACATAAAAGTCAGAACTAAACCAAAGTCCTGGATTTCACCAATGCTGAACCGCTTAGTGTCACCGTCACAATTAACTATTGAAAGAATACTTCGAAAGATGATCCCACCTGTCAGTTTTCTTCTTCTCGTCCTCTAGGGCACGAAGTGTATGCTGCAGGCGATCTGTCAAGATTTCCAGCTCTTGAGTCAGCTTGTACTCTTCGCGAAACTGCTCGCCCAGCAGGACCAAGTCCCGGGTGGCATCGTGCAGTGGGATGTCACTCAGGTACAGACCCCTTCGAGTAAGATCATCTAGGTTCATAACACTGGATGGAGGAAAAGGAAACAAAAGCGTGAAACTGCTGGTGATGCCGTGTTGAACGTCTGATATGTGTCTGTGTGAAAGAGGAAAAGTGATGACTTGTTCTTGCTCATATCGGGATTTAGATAAACTAAACATAGCATTAGGACTGAGCCTCCGGCAGCAAGATCAAAATCCTCCCGACATTGCCGAGCCTTCTTCCTCAAGATAAATATTCCTCTGGTGGTGTGAAGTCACTGCAATGGCTCTGCGAGTCTCCTCTGGTCAAACGAGAGCAGGCTTCACTGATTTAGTTATTTTCTGTTAGGCAGTGAACTTACATAAAAACACTTATCCTGTCTTCTGCAGCGTGTCTTCAATATGTAGGACAAGCACTCTGTTCCCTGTATCCAGCTTTTTTCTCAAGAAATGTATCATCAGTTATACAACGATTACAAAGGATTATACATTACTTGAGGGTCAATAAAATCACCAGCTTGCCGGTTTCTTTGCTCATGTGTGCTTTCTTCACTCCGGCTTTGTGTTATCAAAGGCTTCCAGCAAAATACATTACAAGCAACAATCGGACTCCCTTATTTGGATTATGTACAAATTCTGCATGACAAACAAAATGGAGGAGGGTGTCATGCTATCATATCATCACCCTTTCTCGGCAGGAGATCTTCATTTAAATACTTAAATGTAAAAGATATTAGCATAAATTATACAGCCGAAAAAAGAAATATCTCAACATATATATCCTAAAGCTGGAGATGTCGTCTGAAAAATTGGGAAGCTGCTCTTGGTTGGTGCCCTTGGCACTCACCTAAAGCCAAATATAGATATCTGGGCCAGAGTGAGGAGTTTGACTGGTGACAGCTTTTGACATGCCAGTTATCAAATGGCATGAGGAGAACAGGATGTGCTTTGGTGCTTTCTATCAAAGTACAATTCAATATTGCCCTAATGTCACTATACAAAAAAACATTGTTGTGAAAACTGGCAGAAATGGCACACAATCCTCCCGCAAAGGAAATATTTAGTAGCACCTAGAAAAAAACACTGATTTAAACCAAAGATGGTCAATGGCGGAACTGTCATGTAAGACATTAACCAGACTATCAAGAGCAACTTGGGGTTCAGTGTCTGCCAACTGAGCCACTACGGCAAACTACTGTTTTTGTATTTACTAAGTCTTTCAAAGACAAATGTAGTTTTGTTTTTGTTTATTTTAAAGAATGAATGGTGTCCGCCTTAACATATGCATGTTATTAATGTTCCAATAAACAAAAACTGATGAAGTATTTTTGAGCAATAAAATTGTAACGCCTACATACAAGTATATATTGAAACAAAAAGTTGATTTTTTTTTTATGTTACTACAATTTACTTAACCACTATCAAGAACTCTGTCAGTTCTTCCTTCCATTCTAATATTTAACCATCATAATTTAAAAAAAAAACTCATATGACATCAGAATGATGGTATATTAGCTTCAAGTGTTGGCTGCACACCAGCTTTGGTGCCGACCAAACGGAGAGGGATTCACACAGTGGGCTCACCTGGGCGAGCAAAGGAAAAGAATGTTCTCCGCCTCTGGCAGGTAAATCATCTGTCCTTTCAGTCTCAGACAGCTGATCTCCACCCCTGTCAGCTCGTCTTCATTCTCGACGGTCTCCACATTCAGCAGGCCCTCCTGCCAGGATTACATCACATTTATGAACCTTTCATTGCACGTTCTTCCCTGAACACACTTTCAAAACCGGGCACCTGTTCAGATCACTCATCACTTTTAAATCTGTGTGTTTTTTCTTCTTCTCTCCTTTGAAGAAAAGTTTGTTTTTGCATCCCTCATGAACTGGTGAGACTCATCTTTTCACAGGATACCATTGAAACCCCAAATCTACAAGCTGCTGTAGATTTGACACACAGCTGAGCTTTCGCTTTCTCTCCATTTAATCTCAAATTATTAGCTTCAATCTTTTCTCCTTCTTAACCAGTCTCAGTGGTCTTCGAGTGTTTTTCCTTAATTTTGCACAAATATAATTGTCCAGTTTCCTTCAGCTTTTCAATACCAATGCCATGAACACATCGAGATAATTTATTATGCAACTTCTACAATGCACCTCCTGTCAGGTACAATAAACAGACCTTTTGATCATCTATGTGCGTTCCGTAATGTGGATTCATAGAAAAAAAGGAAATCAACAAAGTGGCTGCATCTACCTTGCTTCGCAGAACAAAGACGGTGTTGATGTGAGACAGGATGCCGTGAAAACTGAAATCGATGTGTGGACGGACCAATGAAAAAACGGAAGGTAGAATGCAGGTGCCGGGCTGCAGCTGTGATGAAAACACAATATCATCAGGTAAGGAATAGAAATTATTATTTTGTTGTATGTATGGTAAAAATGACTTCCTCTTTTGTTATAACAAGTGGCCAAAATAAGCAGCCGTCCTCTTAAAGGTACGGAGACAAAGTCATGGCCAGTCTTGACCGAACGGAGTCAGGTTTGAAAGTGTGTGATCCACACCTGGGGCAGAACTCGATAAATGGCATTCCCGCACTGCGTGAGCATCAGGTCTTTGTCGAACATGAGGTGGAATGGAAAGGCCTTGCAGAACGTGTACGGGCTGATGCGGGTCTCCTGTGTGCTGTTCTCCTCGAAGCCGTCAAGGTCCTCATAGAACGCCTCCTCCTCCGAATCCTTCTCCTCGATCAGAAACTTGATGTGGTCGCACTCCTCGCTTTTTGGTTGTATCATCTGCAACGGTTCGAACAACTCGTTAAAAAAATAAAGCACGCTGTTACATAACTGACAAAATATAGTTGCTCTCTCCGACTTTTTTTTTTTTTGTATTTTACACCTGCGCTATTTGTACGATAAATATTATTGCATTGACAACATTATCATACCTAACTATATCATTACAGAATTACGAGTGTACAAAATGACACTGTTCAGTTTGGTCTATGGCCATAAGGCATGCTGACGTCAGGCAGCTGTCTCTGCACCCTGTTTCCACAGCAACCCTGGCTAATATATCCAGAAATTGGGTGTCACATTTGGAGCGTCTGCCATTTTCTGTTCTTTCATTACACTCATAGTCACTGCAAAATATTATCCCCTATGTACAATATGACAATTTGATTACATTTGGAGGAAAATGTCACCTGGTTATGAACCAAAGAGAGAACTCCCCCACCCCCACCCCCAAGCACAAGTAGTTAATGGAACTGTTTACCATCTGTTGATTTTGAACATTTTGATCATTAGCATAAAAGGGAAATAAAAATACCAAAAATAGGACAGGTGTTGGTCCTTTACTGTGTTGTTCAATTTAAATAAACTCTGTGTGATTGTATTAGCTGTTATGTTGCTTTTATTGCTGTTTTCTCAGGAAAAAATATGAAAATTAAAAGATGTTAATGGCCATGTTTTAACTCAGCAGATTAATGCTGGAAGGAATAAGAAAGACTCCCAACATTTCAGAGCGGGAGACTCTATAACTTAGATCTAAAAATATCCTCTGACTCAGAGACATTAGCCAAAAACTCACTGCTGAACTGCCGTTGTCACAGTGCAGAGCACTTTTCGCTGAGCTATTCTGGTAACTTTGTGTTGTTGAATTTTAGAATAGAATAGAATAGAACAGGATAGAACCATTTCAATTATATAAGAAGAGATGCGCATTCTAACACCAAGCATTTGATGGATTTACAAGCGTCTATGGTAAAATAGGAACAGCAAAGAAAAAACGGCTACATGGTGTTCAAAAAATAAAAGAAGAAAAACAGCATAGCAGACCTTCATCTCTATCTCTGTTCCGTGGATTTGCTGAGCCACAGTTTTAATGATGCCAATCACAATGTCTTGCAGGCCTTCCCTCTCCGAGTAATAGTGAAGAATCAGATTGTTCCCTTTTTCTGCATCAGTGCAGCGAAATGACGGCGCCCTCATCCCAGGATAAATAGTACCGAGGTGGTCGTGAAGAGCATCCAAATTCTAGAAATCAGATTAAAATGAACACATACAACAGGTGGTGACACGAAAAGTCAGAACGGTTGCAGATAGTTCTTTCAATTGTTAAAAAACAGAATTGTGTTCACTTACTCACGTTCTCGGCACGTCCTCAGCATGCAGAGCTCTTACCTGGAGGAATTCGCGAACGTTCGACCCCAGCACTCGCAAGATGGTGTCGTATCCTGACTCCTGGCAAAATTCAAAGAACATCTTCCCGAACATCTGTAAGATGTCGCCTGCATCGATCTCTGGAACATGCAAGAGTAGGATCTCCTTTCAACACACGTGAACTAATTGATGAGGAATGTCTGACAGGCGCATGTGTTAGTCAGTGTGCGTCTTTAACTGCTGGCATTGCTATGAAAGAGTATTTGTGTCACACAGTATCAGTGATAGTGATAGATAGATGGGGCAGGTGGCTCAGCTGGTAGAGCCTTCCACCCCTCAGAAAGTTGGCAATTTTGGGCTCCTTCCATATGCATGTCAGAGTGTCTCTGGACAAGACACTGAGCCCCAAGTTGCTCCAGATGGTCCAGTTAGTGCCTTGTATGGCAGCTCTGCCGCCATTTGTGTAGGACTGTTTGTTTGTGTGAACAGATGAATGCTTTTTAAGGGGGGGAATCACTCTATGAGTTCAGACCATTTAACATACATTAAAAAATTTCAGTCAATTGCTCTCAGTGGAAGGTACAATTTTTCACTACATGCTTGGTTTTACACTGAAACACTATCCACTAATGAATAAATAAATCAAATCTATGTATGAAATACAAAAAAAGGCTTTAACCCACAAAGAAGAACACATGAGTTGAGATAGGAGAAGGAAGCTGAAAAGTTGGTGGAAAAAATGGTCAAAAGGCAGATTATCCATAACACATATATAACACATAAAATATAAAATAACACACATACATACACATATTTATAAATATATTAAATTCAATATCGAGCAATTTTCATCTTGCAGATTCTCCTATAATATATATAATGTACAGTGATGTATAGTGATCACTGGACAATACTCCATTACATTGTTGTGTCACATATAAGTAAGACTTGTGCACAGCATTTTTTTCTTTCAATTAATTTGGGGGGAGGGGAGTGACTTACTGAGAACTTTACTTGCAGCGGCAACCAGATCGTATGTTTTGGCGTCTTCATAAATGATTCTCACAAGGAACTGACCCTCAATATCGAGCTGAGCCTCCCTCCTGAAAACAAAGCGGAGCTGTTACTCATGAGACACAGCAAATGTCACAGCAGAAGTAAACAGTCACTGTGGACTCAGGCAGCCGAGAGCTTCTCTGTTGCAGCCTAAATTACAGGATGTCTGTTTGGAGGAAACAAATCGACAACAGCCATTGGGTCTATAGGAGGCTCATGTGTAACATTATTATTATGATTATTATTATTATTTTCAAAAGTTTTCCACATTACTTTGAAGCAGTTGCTTAATGATTACTGACGCTGCCTATTTATAAATGTGACAGTGTATGTAGCACTGACTCCTATTATATCATAATGAAGTACTGATTAACACAATTTATCTAAGAAAACAAAAAAAAGATTTTCAGGAATGGCCAGCAATCACCATTTAGGCAGAACGAGTCAAAGCTGTAAAAACATACCAAGCCACAACAGGTTTTGCTGAGAGAATAACAATTTCAGAAATTAAATGAGAAATGGTGTAGTTGATCCAAGTTTTTTTTTTTAACTCTGATAAACTCTGCATCAAAAAGCACTGACTTTCACAAACACACCAGATTGCATAGTATGATTTTTGTTTGTTTTCCTTTTTTTGATGGCCGGCGAATGACCACTTCAAAAACATTTACACGAGACAGCTGATGTTTTTTTTTCCTTTCTGTTCTCTCTTGTGCGTCGGTGGAGGTTTAGGCCATTAGGACTTTGGGGGAGAAAAAATAAACTGAGCCGCATGTTTCAACATGTTAAAAAAAAAAAAAAATGTTACTGTTAACATACTGTTGAAGTGATAAATACTGACACGCTGACATTTATCACTGCCAAAAGAAAATAAGAAAATCGAGTTATTTGAGAAAAACACATTTTAAGGCTTTTCTTCAACCTAAGTTCTCGTGTAAATGCTTCATCCTTTTATGTTCGGCAATAATAACCCTGTTATAGTCTTTGTCACAGTGCATCCTTCAGAGAAATGGAGTGCTCTCACATTGTTGTCTCAATGAAGCAAATGAAGTTTAATTCCCCTTAACTTCAAATTATTTGCAAAGCCCATATGCTTATCTGGAACACCAAATAAGGACGTGCTTTCCCTGGGCAGCGGCGAAAAAGCAGCAGCTCATTGCATTACATAATATCTTTATGACCCCACAAAGGTTCGGCCATTAATGGTGTTACATAGATGAGTAAATTTTATTCATAATTCAGTGTAACTACATCTTAACAAGTGGCAAATTATTATTGGAGGTATTTTGCCCCCCATTACCCGACATAAGATAATGTAAGATACATTACACTGTTCATTAGTACTAACTAATAATACTTCGAGAACAGTTTACTCTATCTAAAATCGAATTAGTCCAATCTCAATCCCGACCACACTACATGAAAACACAAACAAAACAACAATCGCTTTGTGATAAGAATGAAGAAAAAGGAGAATAAAAAGATAAATATAGCAGCTATTAAGGGCTTTTGAACTTTAAATGTTATGCTTTTGAAAAAATAATAAGATAATTGAGTTGAAGAAGACATTAAAAATCATGTTTTGAATAACATTATAATGCAAGGCCTGTATGGGGGGTGGATACCACACCGCTGTTAACAACAGCATTGCTGCAATGTGCTTAGAAACTATGCAACCTAAGCAAAATACAGGAAGTGTTTTTACACCTTAATAATAATCTCAGTTATAACATGAGCCTTGATGTCCCTTTTTGCTGAAGTAGTACGGAGGGTCCTGAAACCATCTGAATTTATATAAGATAGGATGTTTCAGCTAATGTCCTCACTTTTAAATTACAGTGCCTTTAATAGTTAAGAGAAGTGCATCTGCATGAAAGTTTTATTAACAGCTGAGTTCTTTAAAGAGACAGGATATCAAATCAGATGGATACTGAGGTTTACTTACAGCCTCCTTGTTTTAGTATCAGTATGTGTATTTGGCCCACAAGTACAAACAAAGTATTTTCCATTTAACAACTTACGAGGCAACCTAACCAGTGCAATTTACTACAGGACTGAATCTTAAATGTGATTTTTGGTTATAGTTTCAATGTGGCATCTCCGAGAGAGGTTAATTATTGATAAAGCAGCAGCCTGGTCCAACCATGTCGCTACTGTGTGTGTGTGCGCGTGTGTGTGTGTGTGTGTGCGTGTGTGTGTGTGTGTCGGAGAGAGAGAGAGAGAGAGAGAGAGAGAGAGAAAGAGAGAGAGCGAGGGAGAGAGAGCTTCTGTGTGTGCATTACTGAAGGCCTGTCTAATAACACTATTTTTCCTTCTGTTTGGAAACAAAAACACACGAAGGTAACGGGGCTGGAGTGTAAATACAAGGTCGAGAAACTCACTTGATGTCTTCCCACACTTCCGGGCCGTAGTTCCTCAAGACAAGGAGCTCCAGGGCGTGATTTACAAAACCATACTGTAAATATATAGGGGAACAGGACACATACATATTTTGCAGATATTCATTTTTGAAACCTTGAACTCGGAAACTAACCTTTCCGCGCAACAGATGTGTGTTTTATTTGTGCCGCGTGTGAATATGTAAATATACGAATTGAGTTCACCTGTTAATATGCTGATTAGACTGTGATAACTAACATTGTATAACTGCCGGGGCAGCGGTCTCTGAGCAGGAAACATCAAAAACGCATCGCCGCCAACCGAAAAGCTTATTTCACCGGCATAAAAGCATAAAGCAAAATCTATATTTACGTACCATGGTGACGGCTTTTCTTCGTTGCACCTCTTTTTAGGCGAAATCCCTCGGTTCTGACACAACCTTCATCGTTTGGTACAGATGCTGACAGCCTCTGCTACCATACCACCTTTTTTTATCGGCACGAAACTGACAAGAAGTTTGACCAATGGTGCGCCAGACATTGTATTACGTCAA
The DNA here is from genome assembly GCA_901007705.1 of Fistularia tabacaria. Lineage (NCBI taxonomy): Eukaryota > Metazoa > Chordata > Actinopteri > Syngnathiformes > Fistulariidae > Fistularia > Fistularia tabacaria. Next base: position 84,387 of record CAAKHD010004509.1, read on the forward strand.
AAATTCTCGACCAATAACGATGGAGTGACGGTCTACTGATTGATGCTCAGGAACCTGAACTCTCAATCAGCTGCAGCGTCGGCTCTCCAAGAGATTCAACTATATTGTCAACCAATGTCGACTGCAAACAAATGGGGCTAAGGAAACATTATGGTGTGAAATAAAGTCGAGCAGATACAGTGATATATTTTTCAGAAACGGAAACAGAAAAACTTATCACCGAGGGGTAATTTCAGTGCTGGGTCAAAATAATTCAACCCTCATGTGTAATTGCATTAATACATGGACATATTTTTTGGAGAAATTATGGAGAATAAAGGTGATTTCTAAATGAAAAGAAAAATCACATGCAGTTTATATATAATTGCATTGTTTAGTATTTGGCAACTCCAGTTTTATTCAAACAATGTTTTTAAAGTAATACACCTACTAAGTACCCTACCACTATTACTATAGCATACATGACTACTGGAAATCATGATTATAACGATAATAATCATCATCATAAAAATCACTAAGTTATAAATTCATGACTCCTCTCTCCATGAAATTATCATTTTCAATTATATATGACACAAAATTGGTCACCTCCGTTAAAATATGTTTAAGGCCACCCCATATAATCACATTTCAGCTTTACATCCATTTCTATGCTCGATTCAGACCAGCAAGTCGTTTTAAATTTATATTTATTGAGCTTTGAACTTGTTACATTAACAATTAAAGCACATCATTATGAGTGACAATAGAACATTCATTGTATTCTCGTGTCGTATTCCCAGTCTATGGGAAATAGGTGATATGAAACCAATGTAATAAATATAGTATAAATATGTGCACAGTGGAAAAAAAGTAAAAATGCATTACTTATGTAAGGAAAACATGATCCTGGAATGCATCATGTCTAAAGATGTCCAAGTAACATTAAATTGCAAATACATACTGAGCTGGAATCACAAAACCCAGAAAGCATTTCTAGTTGTTTTTTTTTCTAGTGTCTGGAAGAAATGACAGAGAAATACTTAATATTAATATATGAGAATCAAAATTAAGTACAGGTGATTAAAGAATTTACACAAATGAATACTTTGACAACCAGCATCCTGCCAGTATTGTTTTCATAAGGCACCAACATTTGTGCTCCATATTTTTGGGGAAAAAGAATGGTAGGCCGAAGATCCATCTTCACTCTTCATTGCTTATTTCACCCTTTATAGAATGTCCAATTCGTAGCAGAAATGCACAGTAACAATTTAGTTTTGAAATCCAGATTTTCCCAAATTAGAAAGTCAAGGTACTTTTACAGGTGTCCACCCAGTTATGGAAGCAAATCTAATGCACCACTCCAATAGCTATGAAAATAAAATGGAAATAACATCACATTGGGACATCAAATGCCTGAATGAAATTCTGTATCATGTCTTCATGATGCATGGTGATATAATAAAATGCAAAATGCTAGTGACTTGTTCGAGTCCGCTTGCATTTCCCTGTGTTTTTTTTTATCCATTGCCTCTTAAATATTCAAAATAAATGGATACTTTTATAATCCTTCAGTGGTGATCTATGACAGCAAAGTATGTTGCCGTTACGATCACTTTTTCAGGGATGTCTCATTCTGTGAGGTAAATGGAAGAACTGATTATTTTTCTTGACAACAGCAGTACAAATGGACAACGTACACGTACACGAATCATAATTTTGACAAAGTGACATCTTTGTAGTTGAAAGTACAATTTACACAAATCCAAACAAGCTAATGCTGGTTCATCTGGTGACCAAAATTTGTGCAGGGGCGAAGTACACAGGGAACATCTGTGACCGCCGCCCTTTACCCCAAAGAGCCAATGACAGCATCTGAGGGTTGGAAATGAAGTGACTTATTAATAACTAAAAACAGAGTTCTTCCCCTTCCAGGCTTATTGTATTTGTTCCTTATTGCCTTCCGTTGGTTGGAAGGGGGAATTTTTGAGTAACGATTGGCTACATGCATGGAAAAACTAGTTGTAGGGACTGAAAAAACGACCCCTGCTTTGTATAAAAATGCTACTGTTGCATTAATATGCAATATTTTGAGCCAAAATCATTGGCGTGGTGTTGCTAGTGCAACTCCCCTAGATTTTTTTATGTATATTTAGATTTAAGCTTCGGTATAAAATGCTAACAGGCCAACCATACTCAGGATGCTGGAATAATGGATTGCACAGTGTATCACTAAAAGTGTAACAAAGTACTATTACTGCGATTTAACCGAACCCATCGGAAATACAGCAAACACATGGCTCTTCTCAGCTGAAAGCTTTTAAAGGACTATTTTCCTCACAAAGTTGAATTCCTTTTCACAGCCACAGCTTTTTTTTTTTTGCTTACAAAAAATCTCTTAGCAGCAATGAACATTTCCGTTGGGAATGAGGAAGATGACTTGTTAGCTTGTTTTGATTCACATAAATCGCAAGATAGATAGACACCCACAGACATCAGTCAAAACAACCTCAAGTAAAGAAGTTTTTTTTAATCACTAATATTCTTCATATCTAACATTTATGTGCTCAGCAGCAGCTTGACTTCATTTTGTATTCAGTTGTGAAGTTTTGAATGATGCCTCCAAAAAGTAACAAACACCAGGGATGTCTTCTGGGAAGTTGGCCGGAAGCTCTTGTCGGCTCCTGGGAACGAACACAAACTCTGAACGATCCTTCAGTAATCTGGGACGGAGAGCGCACAAATAAAGCATTAATTTAACAACAATACGGCAAATTATTTGACACAAGAGGAAACACAGAACTGCTCTAAAACAGCAGTTTCCTGTCCAGGACACTTCTCTCTCTGAACCCTGGAAAACGACTAAGTTCAGCTCAGTGGGGTGAGAGTACTGCAAAATGTAAATGAACAACATGTCCTTATCCTTCTGCCTTTGTGTCCGATAAACGGAATCTGTAAGAGGTTACTGTTGTGCTATTACCAAAATTAGCAGTATTATGTCACCTGTGAGTTGTAGGGCTGATGTTGATTTTTCTCGGTTGGCTGCAGGACTCAAACTTATTGGCCAACGTGACATTATTCCCAAACAGGCAGTATCGTGGCATCTTCACCCCGACTACGCCTGCCAACACAGAACCGGTATGCAGGCCAATACGCATCTGGAAAAAAAGAGGGATTTCATCGTTAATTTTACTTTTTTTTATTATAGAAATGTCGTACAAGCAGCCCATGGAACTAGACGTGACCTTATTTCAAGGGCGGACACATGACCCCATAACAAAACCTGTCACTTCTGGTATTCGTGAAAATAAAACTTAAACTATTTTTTGCAAGACATTTTGCCAAAACATATGTGGCTCAGTCAACGACTCTTGTATCAAATCATGGTCATTATGAAGCTATTTCACCTAAATACTAGTCGCTATTCTTTCTCTGTCAGGTCAATAGCACAAATGTGTGTATATTAACTAATGTGGAGAAGTTAATTCAGACCACTCGTCTGATATATTTATACACTTATTCATTTCATTCTTTTGTCCATTACCAATCCAAATTTGTATACCACTGAATATGGCATTTGTATACATACAACATAACATTTGTTGCAGGAAATTATATTTTTTCTACTGCTCAAAGAACCATAAACCAATAATGCAGGTTTCTGTTGAATATCAGACATTGTACGTGTTGTCAATAATAAACCAACAATGAGCAATTTCACACATATTCATAGTCTAATACACAACACGGTCTATTGTCACATGTGCATGGCATAGTTTTCTTTGATTAAGAGTTATGCATTTCATTCCATTTGGTTCTTATTGGAGTAGATTTACATGAATCATTCTCATTATTGACACACTGAGCCTCAATGTAGATCGTTGATAGTTGCACTTAAACTACCAAGCTGAATTGAAAAGTTTACATTTCCACCACATCTTTCATTCACTGCCCTTTATTGTGCTTATTTATTTATTTGTATTGTCCTTACTAAAGTTCCTATGCCTCTTCTATTTTACTAACACCTTGTTATGTCTGGCACTTCAGGAAAACATGTTTGCTTACTGTGTATATGACAATAAACACTTTGAATTCTTAACTCCTTTAAGGATTAATAGAGTTTTTGTTTCCTTGTCATTTTGGTCAATCCAATTGATAAGGAGAAAATTGCAAGAGCAGAAATGATATAATTCATTTACCTTACATGGCCACAATTGTTTAATGTTACTAGTTTGTGTAATTACCTTCAGAATAGGAGATACTTCCCTGTGAATGATTAATCCCTGTACTTGCGACCTATTAATGTCATTTATTTTGAACCTCAACTTAATCATCGAGTTAAATAAATAGCACGAGAGGAAGTAGTGATTGACCTGTATTGGTTCTCCTGTCGGCGTTGTCACTTCGTCTGAGAGCTCCATCATCTTTAAGGCCATTAGTGCAATTTGGACAGCATGAGTCTCGCTCTCCTTATGTAATCCACCAGCTACGCAATACGCGTCCCCAATGGTCTCCACCTGCAGCGGAGGGTCACAGAAATGTTCTCTAACATGACGACTGGCATATAAATAAAAAGACTTCCAGAGGCTTTTTGTAGCTCCTTCCTACCAAACACAAAGGGTTTCCAAATAAGCCAACCGAAGCTCAGAAGCCCTTGCTGTTCAACCTAAACGATGAAGCCATATCGAGATCATATTCGGTCATTGAGAAAACGAATATTCAACAAAATGACAAACGTGAAGTGGGAATTTGTCAAAATCTCATATCAGGCTGACATCCATCTGGCCGTGGAAGACAAACGTAAAAATAAAGGAGTAGTAAAAACTCCAAATTGTACTAGTATGTCATCCCTTGCCATTTTCTTCCAAGTCTGGAGTATTTTTCTTTGTCCAAGATGTAAATCTGGACTAGAGAGCCCTCAACAGCTATGTGGCGGAGACTGAGAAAGGCTATTTTTAGAGCTTATACATGTGGAGTGGAAAAAGGGCCCTGTAGGAACTTCCTTGTGTTTTACGAGATAGTTGTCAAATATGCTGCTCTCTCTTTGTTATGCTTTGGTGACACTTTGATTACATTATCCAACCTCCCCACAGATTAGGAACCTCTGGCAGACATTATGGTAGCTGCTTGATCTACAGTACGAGTCACTCTTAAGGTGAAGGTATTCGACACGAACCTACCCCCCCCACACACACATTAATCTTACACTACTACCTGAGGTACTTAACGGTTCATATGTTGACAAAAAAAAGAAACGAGTGTAATTTTTTAAAGCAGTGACCAAATGTAAATTCTTAAATCATGACTGTTTTAATCTCCTCCAATCCTCTCAAAATGTTCATTAGCTTAGAGGGATTACTGATTCAACTGAAGACACTGAAAAATGCTAAACAACACATCTCTTATTGACATTTCTTGAGAACAAAATGATGTGTTTACATGATGAAGTTTTTTCTAATGTCAAGTGATCATCTTCTATCTACTATCCACTACAAGTGTCAAATTTTTCATGATTTATAAAGAACCTAAGGGCTGGCTGATACATGCTGCTACAGGTTCAATAGTTCAAGTTCCAAAATTAGCTTTCAAATCTGCAAAAGAAACAATGTACTGAAGTGCAACAAATATAAAATGAATTGAAATCCCAATCTGGCCAAAATGTAATTTTCGTACAGCATGTAGGTGCTGTACGTATTCAAGGCAGAATGCATGTCAAATATCATTTAAATGAGTTATTGTGGCAACCATATCCTGCCTACACAGGCTTAAGAGACATATTGGTTTGGTCTTAATTTGCACAAAAATTCCACCATAATCACATTGAAATAAAATTTCAAAGTGAGTGTTACGATGCTTAAACTATAATTCCTTTTGAAATTACGCAGCATCCAACCCATCTACCCACCTTATAAACATCGAGCTCTCCACACTGATGGTCAAACCTGGTGTACAGCTCATTGAGCATGGTAATCACTTGCATGGGGGTGCAGAGTGAGCAGACAGCTGTGAAGCCCACAAGGTCAGAAAAGAGCATAGTAACTCGGTCAAACTTCTTGGCCTGAACTGTTTGGCCCTGCCACAGCTGCTGAGCCACGGTGCCGGGAAAGATGGAAAACAGGAGGTCCACTGTCTTCTTCTTCTCCTCCTCCAGTGCTTGGTGTGCGTGCTCCAGGGCCGCTTTGGCTTTTCCCAGTCGCTTCTTCAAACCGTCCTGTGCTTTGGCCTGTTCACCAACCAGGACTACGTCACGAAGAGCGTTGTGAATAGGGATGTCTGACAAATAGAGGCCGCGGCCTGTCAGCTCCTCCAGCTTGTCCACACACGGGGAGCCCAGGAACAAGATGACGTTTGATTCGGAAACGAAGATCATTTGGCCTTTAAGATCCATGAGCTGAGACACAAACCAGTGGAGAGTCAATTCCGATGGAAATGGGACTGAAAAGATCTAAACTCGTCATTGCTAACTGACTGAAATGTATCGATAGCCGTGCGAGATGATTGTCTAATATCATGAAAAGAATCATTTTGGTTGTTTTTTAATTATATAATAAAAGACTGATAGGTTGGGCAATTAGGAAAACATAGACTGCACAACTAAATACACACTGTGAGAGCATGCACATGAGTGTGAGACTGAGATTCAAAATACACAATACTGGTGATAGAAAATGACTTTTGAAAAAAGGAAAATATATTCGTAATTATAGCGATATAGGAAAAATCCCATGGGTACATGTTAATTTGCCTTACTCAAGGCGAAACTATTTTTGGCGCAGCCTAAAATACCTTGACAAATATGGAAAAAATGTCAAGAAAGCGTGCACAGACGCATAGCTTTATGTGATGATGTGTCCCAATAGCAATACCCTTTTCATTTGGGTCAAGACAGGTCCTATATGTTACTCTAAATGGTCAAATCGTCACAAATTCAACAGCATTCCAATCAAATACACATTGCATGTAAAAATCCTATATAACACTGCATATGATAACATGGTCACAGCCTTCATCTGAATTTAATTGCAAATGTTTAAAGATGGTGTTGGAAAATATTTGCAAAATCATAACCAAATAAATCATTTTGAGCTTTTACGATATCTAAATCTAAATTCACACCTGACATTTTGAATTTGTACTAAAACGGGCTCATGAGCTGCAAGCGTCGTTGGTATACAAGCGGCAGCTCTGCTACGGCTACAGATCTATTTTGAAAATGATATAAAGCTACAAAACTATAAAGACGTTCTCTTGAGGTTCAGGAATGTTTGTGCACCAATCGGCTATTTCGGTTATTAGGCCCGTTGAAAGGGACACGTCCCCCGATGCTCATCCACTCACTGATATGTATAAGCTTGTCACTAAAATATACACCTCCAACCGTAAAGCTAGTCGTTATTGTAAGTGGAATCACCTCCGACTGACTGTCATTAGTCATTATACTGCTGCCACATTTACTCTCTGAAACTCTTCTTTGCTCGTCATGGCGACTAGTTACATAAATAGCACAAGCATGGCTGTGCCTTTGATGGATAAAATGATGTGACATTTGCTTCAGATCGCTACTGGGGGGCTCCAACGTTGATCTCTACCTTGGACCGGGTGCACCACAAGTAAGGCAATAATAAGCTTGACTGCTCATTAAGGGCGTAATTTTTCTCGATCTTACTTGATTTAATATCAAAACAATGACCGGAAGACCTTTTCTGCCTCATTAGCCGCTGACGTCATGCTTTCCGAGTCGGATTTAATGACATACCTTTCCTGTGTGATCTGCACCGGACGCTCCATGCTTGATCCGAATGATAAACTGAGTGTTGAGCATGGTCAGGATACCCTGAAAGGAACATTTGATCTGAGGGGAGACAATTGAGAAGTGTTCTTGAAAGGTAGCCGACCGTCGATATCCATCCTTCCTCGTCAGTCTCTTCCTGAGCCCATGTCCAATTTGTACAAGAACCAAGTCCTGGTCCAGGATTAGATGGAAAGGGAAGATGGTGGAGAACAGAGAGGTAGGAAGCGTCCCGGCCGAGGTCGCCCGCAGAGGACTAGGGCTCAGATTTTTATCATCCTTAACCACAACCGTGTACAGAAGACTGGGCTGCGGACTGGATTGCAAGATGCTGTCTTTAGCACTGGGGGGGTCCATCAACACATCCACTGTGGTGTGATACAGCAGGCGGGCGGCCGCTTTGATAACTCCGGGGAAAAAGAGCTCAGTGGTCAGGTGAGGGTTGAAGAGGTAGACAGTGAGCAGACCCGGATCCTTGTCTAAGCACAGCACCGAAGGTTCATTTACACAATCATCCCTGTCTGGTTTGGTCAGCGTGCTGCTCTGTTTCAACAAGACATTGAAGCTGTTGAGGAAGTTGTGGAGAGCACCCCCCACCACCCTCAAAATGTGTCCATCCTCCTCGTAGCACATGTTGAAAAGCTCCTCGCCGAGAGAGATCTTCAAAGCCTCCATGGGGACAGCTGTGGGATTCACGACGAAAAACAGGTGGAGGTTTTCAGAGCCCCGCCGAATTTATGATGCAGATTAAACGTTTGATAGATTTGTCGATACCTGTTTTGGTTGAATAAATGTTCATCATCTCAGCTATATGCTCTGGTTTATCGCTACAAGATTGATGGTCTGCGCAGCAAAGGACCAAACTATAAAGACAACACATAAACCAGTGATCAGCAGTCCATATTTTACTATTTGACCAATGAAATAAATCTAGGCAGACACTCGCACTAATAGTTATTTTCCTCATGATAACTACAGCACATATTGTCATTTGGCAGAAAAAGCTTTTACGGGAATGGATTAGCATTGTTGTGTTCACAGCATACCGTCCAGTGGGAGGAATATCACACACGACTGAAGTGATATTCACATTATTTCTTCATCCTCCACTGGACGAAAATCAAGATTTTACATCTTAATGCCAATAAAAGACGTTCACTGATGAATCCTTTGACAGATTCAAAATTACTGTCCAGTGGGAGTACTTTAAGTACTCACTGGCACACCTCTTGTTTGGCTTATAGTTAAAGTGAACATTATATTGTGGCAACATGTAGTCTTTGGAGGTTATCCAATCAGCAAACTTTGGATAACCTCCGCTGATATTGATGTATCTGTGATCGGTACTTTAACAATCAGCTGACCAAGAAAATCTTCTATTCAGCCAATAAAATCGTACAAAACAGTAAAACAAGGTAATGGATTAATCCTGACGGGCAGATCCTTTGCATTTTCTTGTTCTGTCCCCAGATCCATCCAAAAATTTCAATAATCTATGGAAAACGGTCAGCAAAGACTTCACAATCGATTGAAAGTCTTTGCTGAAGTGCTGATTTACAAATCATTAAATCGATTGCCGGGTGAATCCAGCTAATCAGCTGACAAATTCATTTACCGGTGGTTTGTCATACCCAGGGTGCTTCACAGAAATAAATGCTCAATTATTCTTTGTCTACACGTGGTTGCGCATAATTCTTCGTAGATTTTTTGGGATGTTAAAGTACCTCATGTTTGTCTGGATGTTACGAGAGTGGGAACCAAAGTACTAGGTCGGGGTAGGAAATATGAAGGCCACATGAATAAAATTTGGCTTTCAGGGCTACGCACTGCTCTAGGTGTTGTTTGGCTGGCTGCGTGTCGTAGTAGCTGTTGTTGCTTGGTGGCGGCGACAGCAGCGGCGGCAGCAGTGTGACAAAATAAATACATAATTAAACAAAGCAAAGGTAGACAGAAATGGGTGGGGGTCAGGGGGGTATTACCTCTCAGAGTCCCTGGCTTGGACTGACAGACTCATCATCCTCTGGAAGGCAGTGTGCAGCCTGTGGAACTGAGTGATAAAGTCTCCGGTGAGTCTTGACAGGACTTGAAAGCATCTTGAATTACAGGGACATCCATAAATGTGAGGGGAAGAAAAAATAAAAAATGATAAAATGAAATAAAAAGAAAGGATCACTGGAGCAATTTTGTCTCAAGTGCTGAGTGCATGGGGGTGGGGGGTCATGATATCTCTTTTTTTCACACACACACACAAATCTGCAAATGAACGACGCCTGCAGAAAGTGCCGGACGCCAAAAGAAAATAAAAACAGAAAAAAACGCATGTTCTCTCTCACCTCGGGACACGCCAGTTTGCGGATGCTCTCCCCGAGTGTGTGCAGGTTAACTTTGGCTCTGCTCGCCTTGAGCCTAGGCGGCTCCTCTCCGTCCTTCTTTCGATGCACGTCCTTAAAAACGGGTGAAAAATCGTCGGCGTCCACCGCCGCCGCCGCGACCGCCGCCGCGGTGCGCTCCAGAAAGTCCCCCTGCTCGCTGCTCCTGCCGGAGAACGGACACTCTCCGGATATCTTAAGTTCTTTGAGCTTTGCGCAGAACATCTTGACTAAAATCTTAATTTTTTTTCTCCTTTTTAATTTTTTTAAATCTAATTTCAGAGGGACACAGTCCTACTCGAGCAGCCGTGCTCTCCGGGAGAAATTCCATCATCTGGAGCTGCTCATCCACTATATTTACCTTTCTCCTCCTCCTCCTCCTCCTCCTGCTTTTCCTCACCGATTCCAACGCTCCAGCACCAAAGGCGAGACTGCATTCAATATTCACCCAACCTGCTTGGGCAAACGATGGCTGGGAACTATCGTCAACCAAAAGCCAATGAGAAACTAAGGTGGGGGAGAGAGAGAAAGAGCAGCAGGCCAATCCATGCGCAAGTGGGGCTGGTGTAGCTCGACAACCTATCAGCAATGAGAAATTATTTCCAGTCGACTCCACGCATGCAATGGACTGGTTTGTTCTTATTTATTTTTATTGTTTTTTAGAGCAGCGTTTAGACTGAAGAAACTGGTCCACTCATATATTTGTAGTTCCATCTTCACACACACCCCCTGCTGCTATTTCCCATGCTGCTTGGAAACACTGCAATCCCAATGAACCTGTACGTTGTATTCATGACGACGCCGTTTGGCGACTTGTGTGTATTTGTGTGTGTGTGTGTGTGTGTGTGTGTGTGTGTGTGTGTGTGTGTGTGTGTGTGTGTGTGTGTGTGTGTGTGTGTGTGTGTGTGTGTTTGTTATATTATGAGGCTGCATCTAGAGAACTTGAGAAGTTAAATGTGAGCCAAGTATGTAAGTGTCGCAGGAAGTAATCCGTCAGGATGAGGACATGGTGACGATTGGATGTCATTTATGAAACGGGGTCGCTCCGTCGTTTTCGTGGCCTTGTTTGGTAAGAAGAAGAAAAAAAAATAAGTGTTTAACATAGTAAACCCATTTCAGAGCTTTAAATAATAAACGGCGTTGTCACGTGGGAGTCGTTGCGCCTCTTTGGAGATATCCCCGGACCGGCAAACTGCTTTTATTGGCCGTCTCGGAGCATCCAGGCACGGGATGTAGATGTTGCTCAGAGAACAACTGACAGTTTATTGGGTAGAGATATGAAGGAGGGGGGCCTTTCATTCCTCTAAAAGTCCCTCCTTGAGAGTGGACAGTTTTGCGCTCGTCTCCGAGCCGAGCCTGGATGAAATACACACGAGGCCTTGGGTTAAACTCGCACTCTGGCAAATTGTCTCGCCTTGACATCTTTTTTCCACCCTCATTTTTAATGATAATGACCCGAAATACAAAAACCTAATAGTTCAAGTGCCCGGAGATGTTATATTTAGTACTACATTAAAAACTGTCCCAGTAGCTGTAGAAAATACCACCATGAAAATTTTCCAAGAAACCAACCAAACATATGCATTTAATCCTATAAAATCCTACAAAACTATAAAGAAACTCTGTAAAAGCTAGTCTAGACATTGCTAGACATTGCTTTTTAATGGTCAGTTAAATCGCCTTGGAAGTAACATGCAATCGCTGAAGATGAGCAACAAATCCTGAAAAGAAATCAGCGAGGAATTATTTCAGAGTGAAAAGCGAATTCATCCAAAGAATAAGCAAGGAATTCAAGAAATCTCTATCTCCGCTTCCAAAAGCTGGGCGAATTGAGGTGTTGGTATTGAACCTACTTGAAATTCAAAACGTAAGAATCTGAACCAAACAAGATTACCTCATTCTGTCCTCATAGTTAGTAAACAGTTGATTAACACTGAGCCTCTACCATCAATTCATCATCACATGAAACGCGTTGATGTCTCGAACCAGATCTTGCTGGAAAAACCACCATGCATCTGCTGCGGGGAGAAACAGATGTTACTGCCACTTCTGACTGGAACCCAGAGGAGGCAATGCCAGCAGCTGAGATGCTACCGACTTATTTGTCGTGATTATCTTCAACATGGATTCTAAGAGATGTGCCAGGGAAAGATGGATCAATCTTAGAGCAGTTTTCTTGTATTGTTGTCTCTCTATATGGCTTCTCTCCTGGGAGGAGAGGTGAACAACGGTTCTGGAGCATCGTTCGGCAAATATAGCCGCCACTGTGGGCATGGCTGGACGTCGGGGCTCCACTTTTGGTCAACAATGATGCCAAATGGGAAAACTGGCAGGGGACACTCTTTCGTGATCCCCCTGCTATCTGCCGGCAGATGATCTGAATCCACGCAACTCCCTCATCATGTTAAAGAAAATCATTTGTTCATTTGAATTTCACTGTTGCAACCTGCAGACTGAGGGGCCACAGGCAGTGAAGGGAACAGGTGACATATTAAATTGCAACATGGAGTACAAAAATGTTATTTACAGGGAAAAGCATAAATGGCTTTGCCCAAATGAGTTAAAATTAGGAGGGTATGCTTTCAGCACCACCTTCTGAAGTACTTTGTTAATCCTGCTCATTATTTAGCGTGACCATAATGTTTTCTGGCATTAACAATTCTTTCAGCCCATTCACTTATATCTTAACCACTATCAACTTGCAAAAATAAAAATCATCAGGAGCTCCAAGAAAAATGTACAGCGGAAGATATCATAAATGAATTCCAGTACATGAAGTCCTTCAGAACATAAGACCTAAGATGCTTTTTTCAGACAGTATTGAACATTCACGTTCACAAAGCCCTTTAATAAATAAGAAGAGTACATCTTCCTTGATAATATTTAGCAGTGTCTTTGTATTCTTTACAGCGGTGGCTATGTACATACCGGTGTTGAGCTCACTTGATGTAATAAAACTACTGTAATTACAATAAACTATTTTCCAAGTTAATATATTGGATTTAGGTTCTCTTGGTTTTAATCCCCCATGTCAAGCAATGAGCAGTGAACATGGTGTATAGTTTGGGTTTTTTTCTTCTAATTAATTTTCTTCCTGACTAAACACTTAATTCACGGGATTGTGGCTGAATGGTGAGGCAGAAATGAAAAGCTCCATCTCAGCCTTCCTTTTCACGAGATAAAGAGCAGCTCTGAAATGCTTTCTTTGGAAACAAGAGCTCGACTGACCTAATTTTTAGCTCTGCTGTCTTTGTGTTTTATGTGACTTTGTCATGACTAAGAATAGTAAATATGGTCATTTGAGTTTAAAAGGTCATAGGAATATCTGATAAGCAAATTCTGTTATGTGCAGATATTCTGTTGTTCTAAATCAAAAGCAGACAAAAAGAACGTGACTTGTCCTTCAGCAAATGCATAAAATATACTCTAATGTTTGAATATTCAGTCTGCCTGACATCCATGCGAGAACGCCATGCAAAGGCCACAAGAAATCAATGACCACATTTCATCGATCTGCTTTATATCAATAACTGTACAGCTGCAGCTATTTGTCCCTGTGGAACGAGTAAAATGTAGAAACGGCTGAAAAAATATATCATGATATAACAATGCTGATGCGTGTTTTTCAATGTTGCATAAGATGAGCCACATGGGCACTGATGCTAAAATAATTTGATATATCATGCCTCATTCCATCCTAGTAGACAGCAAATTAAGATTGCAGATACACTTGATTCACATTACAATGCTGAAGCGTAGTCTGCCTCAGTTTTCTTATACAGTGTATAATCTGGCAGGCTATTCCCTCTGGGGTCAGTACTTTAATCCACATTATTGCAACAGATCGTTACAGAGTCGCAAAGTCAGTTGCAATTAGAGGAAAATACCCCTGCGTGTGCAAATGAAAAAAGAGAGATTTACATTGCATGCATTTAACAGCACAGAGTTCATAGTTTTTAAATAGTAAAAGACCCAAAGTGCCACGTTGCTGATGCCTTTGAGGAGTGTCCTCTTTGACTCTCCGCATAGCAACAACAAAATTATCCCCTTCATATTTTACATTTTGATACTTACAAATGCAAATGAAAAAAAAGTAATGTATTCATCCATTATTCAAAGCATCTCTTCTGGACACAGAGTGGTGGGGCAGTTTCAAAAAATGTTGACGTATTATCAAGTAAATCACAATTCTTTAAATGTAAATGTAATAATCAGGTGTTAAATTCGAAAGAACCTCTTGGAGACTTTAGGTCAAAAATATGTATTTCACATTCATTACAGAATAAACAATTTTAATTCACAAGCGATGGAGCCCTTGTGTTTACAAATTATCGTCGTCCGCGAAATAACTTGCGGTTCGGTCACAAGTCATCCGCCACACGGTAGCAAATAGATTTTCGAAAATCCGAGCTGCAGTAAACGCCACAAAGATGGGGGCGGTCAATTTGGACCAATAGACTGATATAGAATGAGACACGTTGATTGTTTTCTGGAACAGACATGTCAGCCTCCTGGTGTACGGCGGATGTCTAGCCTGCACTATTTTACCTTCTAGGATTTAACGTAACGATGGTAAATTTCTTGATTTTTTAAAGAATAATATATAGAATTTGCTTTCCATTCTGTTCAGCTTGATTTAGACTCCTTGTTGCTGGTTGTCACCGGGGAATTGCTACTCCACCATATATTCACAATATGTACTAGCCATTGAACACAGTAGATAAACTACATTAATGTCACGCCTTTGGCTGCAATTTACTTGTTTTTTTGTTTTTGTTTTGTTTACAGTTTGTTGACTCGAATCCCTCCGACACCGGGGGACTTCTTCGTGTCAGAGGGCTGCTTGAGTTCAAGTGTCTGCTGGACAGCACGGATGGTAACGTTATGTCTGTGTTCAGACATTCTGCCTTCCAATTGGTAGACAGCAAAGTTTATTAAAAAGGGTTGGATTCATTTTGCAAAAGTTTAGTTCCTCTCTTTATGGTGTCTTAGTCATTGTACCGCAGCGTATCTTCGATGCAAGAGATTTATGTAATAAGAAAAACAGCCCAATACTACCTATTGAAAATTATACTCACAGTAGTGCTTAGCAGTGTATGACCATCTTTGCAACACTGCCTCGCTGCTATACCACCAACACACACACACACACACACACACACACACACACACACACACACACACACACACATATACACACACTCAAATCGCCAAACAGCAAATCTTAGTTTAAGATTAACGTGTGAAGTTGATTCAAAATATTTATGCCATTATGAGAAGCACATTCATGTTGCTTATTATCATTTATACATTTTCATGTTGAATATTTGCACTGGGGTTAGAAAGCATTTGTTGATTTAATGTTATTTAGTGAATCTGCCTTTGGGATTTTCACACTTCTTCCCTTTGTGTGAGTTCCTCCACATCTGATTGGTCAGTTCGTGGAGATGTGTTTAGTAACGAGGAAGTGAGGTTGTTACGAAGTAGTGGAAGGTTGGACATTGAAGTTCAGTGCTGCTGAAGATATCCATTTCTCCAACTGAAGAGTCATCCAACCACAACACATCAAGCCCGAACGTTACATTAGCATTGGAATTCTTTCACCTTAAACCTTACTTTCTTTTCTATAGATGGATCTGACACTTACCCAACATCTTAACATTACCAGGGAAAAATAAACAAAAGAAGAACAGTGTTTTTTAATATATAGTACATTGATGAAAAGCAATTAGACTATTTCCTGTACATTTA
Source organism: Fistularia tabacaria (assembly GCA_901007705.1). Taxonomy (NCBI): domain Eukaryota; kingdom Metazoa; phylum Chordata; class Actinopteri; order Syngnathiformes; family Fistulariidae; genus Fistularia; species Fistularia tabacaria. The sequence continues at coordinate 100,278 of CAAKHD010004509.1, forward strand.
TCACATCACTAACTTGTCCTACACAGCTTTCCATTCACTCAATGCTAGAGAGCACACAACAACACCTCAGATGCCAAAAATGCTAAAAGTTGATTCTTTTTTCTCCCGGATTTCAAGTGTTGTTATTAGAGAAATCAACAATCCTATCTTGCTTTACAGTAAAATTGTATTATTTGAAGTCAAAAATAAATAATCAAATAGATGCCAGGAAGACAGTCCATGGGAACAGAAAACAGTTACAGTGTAGTGATTGTCAAAGTAAAATAAGAATGGCTTTTTTCTTACAGAGGCTCTCATGAAAAATGTGATCTCCAGAACATTTGAGGCCCTCCGCACTCAGGTTCTGTCTGACTCCTGTGTCCTCGCTATGTGTGACAGTCCAGTCATAATCTGGCCAAATAAAAGTGTTTACGTAACACCGAAAGAAATAACCCCTAATACACTCTGTGAAGATTTACATCAGTGGATACAGTAAGTTGCCTTGATAAATGTATCTAAAAATAATCATTTTTGTTTCTCCCACTTAGTTTTAAGTTTGCAATATATTTCTGTCTTTCAGGACGGAAGATCAAGATGGTGTTGGGAAGAGACTGGCAAAAAAGAAAAATGTGAAATGTTCTGTACCTGTATGTACACATCTTGCATTATTGTAATTTCTTATTAATCTCAAAGACTAGAATTTGTATCTAATACACAAGCAAGGGAATTGGGGGTGCATAAGGTTATTCAGAGGGCATTTTTTCAGATTTTACATGCACCATTATCCCTACTTTGGTGTAAAATTGATTTAATAAACTTAATTGTTTCCAGTTTAACGAAAATATGTTAATTCCGTATATATTTAACTGTTTTTGAAAAATTGTGACCTCTTTTTCACAACACAGATTTGACCATTTAATTCAACATTTATAGTTGAAACTTATTTTCTGATATAACTTTTGGCCTAGTTCGTCTTACTGTTTACTAATTTCTTTATAGTTTTCAAGCCACTTAATTGCTTGTTTTTTATAGTAATTTAGCATTAAATTTAACTACAAATACTAATATCGATACTTCTTCTGAATTATTTTTAGGTTGAATCTTGGCAGTACTCGGAAAGACTTTGAGCTTCTAAGTAGTGATAATAATAAAAATTTAACTAGCAAGGATTTGTTGTATACAAAAGATTAGATAATCAGGTGTGCATTGCAACTTTCAATATTTAAAAAATCCATGATACAAAAAAAAAGACTGATGATACTTTATTTATTTCTCTTTTTCTGCTATACATTGCAATATTTGATACATGAAGCAGCCTAAGATATTAACAATAATATGCAATTGGTGTGTTTGCTTTTAGAGAGTCATAAACCTTCATCTGATGATGGAGGCAACAGGGCCAGGTCCTCTCTCAGCCCCGGTCCTCTGCACGACTGTTCAGAGATCCCATTTCTTGTCTACAACTCTTCCAATGGACTGCGTTGTTCGTATATGGTCCACAAACACCCTCAAAGAGTACGTCCCAATGTCAAGAGCATTTAGTACTGCCCTAATGAACAAATAGACTCGGTGTAAAGATGTACTCTCTGGGGTTGCAGGGCCTGTGGACACCTGCTGGAGGCACTAACTCATCAGCTGTCAGAGATGGAAAAAGTGACCTTGCGCTACATGGAGGGAACCACAGTGCTGGTTCCTGAACCGCTCCACTTCCTCCTCCCAGAGCCGAAGGGACTGGTGACTGCAGTCTTTCCTTCTGGATTGCCTAATGGTCAGCTCGAGACCCAGCGCAAGGTAAGCATCGCCGAATCATGCTGAAAATTTCACCTGCGCATTTAAAACCCCCCACTCAGATGAGACTGAAACTGTCTCTGGTCAGGATTTTTATGCAAATTTGTGTCATAAGAAATAAAAAAGTATATATTTATTTCAATTTTTTATCAGATTTCTGTCCATTGATGTTATGGGACACTCGGGAGTTCATCTTTTAGGAAGAGTTTTGATTTCCTCAGTTACTGAGTTAACATTGATCAGCATCTCTTAACTAGCCACAGGTACCAGTTTTAATCACATTGTTTATTTGAATAGTGGCTCTTGCCATTGTTGAAGTGGGAACTTTAGGGACAGTGTAAATTTAATTTTGACCAAAGTCAAAGTTAATTTTGACCAAAATTATTATATTTATTGATAATTTTTTGTATTTTCATGTCAATTTATGCTACCACACTGTTCATTTTTGCTACTGTTTAAACCCTTTCTCTCTCAATTTTAAGGGTTTTTCAAAACCCAAAGTTATTTTTCTTAGTCTGAAGTAATTTTCTATATGAGGTAAAGCACTACATCTGCTTCTGTTCAGTGAAACAAATAAACTCTCCAGCATAACTGCACCATATTGTACTTCCATGATAGATGATAAGGTCAAAAATTTGCTTTGTATGTTTGGTTTGTATATGATTTCTCACCAAGTCTCTATCCAAATAGGAATTGCATCAACTCTACGATCTGCCGTATGACAAGCCCTTTTTTAGAAGGGCAAATGCGCACCGCTTTCCCAATGAGCCCTACAAAGATGGATACCTCCGCAACCCTCACCTGGTTCTCACCCATCCAACTCTCGAAAATGGAAAGGTAGAGATGACTTTACTGTTAGTTTTGCATTAACCTCTCAAGGGTACACAACTTGAAATTATGCCGTTCAAGGAATACCTGTGCATATGCATGTGTGTTGTGTGTTCTCCAGGTGTATCTAGTTCAGGGGACCTACAGTTATCACCACTACATGCAGGACCGCATGGAGGACAATGGCTGGGGCTGTGCATATCGCTCTCTCCAGACCATCTGCTCCTGGTTTCAGCAGCAAGGCTACGTTGAGTGTCACGTGCCCACACACAAGGAGATTCAACAGGTAGTTCTAATATGACATTTGGTATATATCATCACACTAAAATTTCCCATATATATATTTTTTTTTGTATTTTTATTTTGTTTCAATCATTCCAATCTAGGCTTTGGTGGATGTTGGAGACAAACAACCGGCCTTTGTTGGATCTCGCCAGTGGATCGGATCCATTGAGGTTCAGGCTGTTCTCAGCCAACTGCTTGGAATCACTTCCAAGATCATGTTTGTGAGGTTTGTAGTTTGTCTCAAGCCCTCTTGACATACATTCAGACACGATGGCATTGTTTGTTGTTTATATTTGTATAACGATAAGCGGTTGTCCTCTTCAGCCAAGGTTCTGAGTTGGTGTCCAAAGGCAGAGAGCTAGCCAATCACTTCCTTTCTGAGGGCACTCCCGTGATGATCGGTGAGCTGATTGTGAGATCTCTTTCGACCTCCAATCTGATCAGTGATTGATTTTGTTTCTTACCCTGTTACCTCAGCCTTTTTGCATGCTTTTATAATTTTTTTTTAATTCTATACAGGATTATTTACTTAAAAAAAGCACGCCTGCAATTTGAAACAACTGATAATTGATACCCAATGTGTCTTTCACAATGTAAAACAATACATTTCATATAAACCAAAAGTCTAGGTTTTTTTTTTTTGGAACATTTTCAACTAAATACACCTAGTCTTGGATTAAACAAAGCTTTTTGCCACAAATCTTCAACAATTCGGCGTCTTCTACGAATAGGCTTAATTTTCATCTAACAAACCGTCACATTGAGGAGTTATGTTTTATTTTAACACACCTAAGCCTTTATTTTTTTCTTTGCAGGAGGTGGAGTTTTAGCTCACACGATCCTCGGGGTGGCATGGAGTGAGACCACCGGCCAGATCCGGTTTCTCATCCTCGATCCACATTACACGGGAGTAGAGGACTTACAGGTTATCACAGACAAGGTGAGCCTCAGATTGTTTTCCGCTTTGGATTATAAGTTTTGGTTTGTGTGTTACGGACATGTTTGAGTCCTGTGCTGTCTGTGTCATATCATGCAGGGCTGGTGTGGATGGAAAGGACCAGAGTTCTGGGATCAAACTGCATATTACAATCTTTGTCTGCCTCAAAGGCCAAAGATGCTGTGAGCTTTCTCTTCTGGGTCAGACTGAATGGAGTCTGACATTGGTTTAGAACTCAGGACACTTCGGAGTCTGCAGTTTATCTTACGGAAAGTGGAACGTTTCAGTTTTTCATGAATTCCGAAATAAATGTAACTTCTTCTGATTTTATTATTCTGTTTTGTTTTTTAAATTCTATTTCTGTTTCATTTTCTTTATTCTTTTTATTCTATTCCAATCATTCTGAATCATAGCACTCATACGCACACACTCTTAAACTCTTATTACACCATGTATGCTTTTCAGTTGAGTCTCTGGACTGACCAGATGTGAGGCAAAATGCTGGAATGCTGACCTCTACTGTGGTACTTGAGATGTCAAAAGAAAGAGCTAAATGTTCTTTTGCCGCTCTGAACTACAGCGATGACATGCAACCGCGTGCAATATAAACCCAGAGGCTAAGATTAGATGTTCCTTCAAACAATGCATCATTTTCAGCCACAAAAAAAAAAAAATCTTATTTTTGATTAACCAGCGTTAGAAAATGAAGCCCAACTGCTTTTAACTGCAAGTTCTTTGATACATTTACTTTGCCGTTCAACAAGCAAATCCAAACAATCCTAAATCATTCTTCTTTCAACGGACAAATAGTGTTTAATTGTCTTCATTGTTTAAAGTCAAAGGCCTTCAACTTGTAAAAGACAAAACATTTGCCCTATATATTCCCTACATCCTTCCCTGTATTCCCACATACTCTGTGACGTTGGCATTTCATTAGTGCGTTTCACTAACTACGTTATGAAAAGAAAACCAGTGACGAATTGAAATTTCAGGGAACGCGCCTCTAGATAATCCCTTTTCTTGTTGATGGGAGATAGTCAGTTAATCAGACATAATGGATCCCTGTGGACAAGCCCTCTGCAGGTTGCATTTCATAATATTGAAGTTTTTTTTCTGCCACCCCCTGACAGCTTGATTCATAGTCGCCTGACTACGTTTTATTAAATTGTATTAAGCTAAGATACAAAATGTCTTCCTGTTCTTTTTTCAAGAGAAAAATATACCCCTAAAATGTTTATTTTTTAAGAATTTTACTTTAACAACAGCTCTTAAACATAGACGAGCTCTGGTTTTTTTTCATTTCTTTTTTATGATTTTAATTTTTAACTTCTGGCATTCAGATGAATGGGAACGAGAAGCTGCCAAAATGGGATTTAGTGAAATCGACATTGGATTGTCAAAGTTAGCCGTAGGGCCAACTTTAGTGTGTCGAAAAATGTGACAACCCAATAAAAGGAAGGCACTGGCCTTGGGTTCAGAGCAGGATTAAAATAATGTAAGGTAATAAAACGGAAACATCAATCAATGGCGAGCTGTCCGAGGTTCCCAACAGTACACTGTTGCAGGATATTATATTAAATCAGGATCTCTGCAATGCTTTTACTGAGGCTGGAACAGTCAAGCATCTTATAGACAGTCCGTGATGATACAGTAGCAAGCGCAGAATTCTGTGAAAGGGGCAACTGTGATGTAATTGGGGGAGCACTGAGGGCGGTGAAGTGGGTCCATAGCCTGCATTGTTCATGCAGAAGCTGTGATGTACATAGGTGAAGCTGGATGATGAGGGGCTTGCTCCTTCCTGCAAGCTATGAAATGATAATCTGTGTTGGGCCTTGGACACTGTGAAGGGGGAAGCTGTGATACCTCGACGTAGCGTATTGTCTGTGATGTCACAGCTATTTTGCCACCATCCTCCTCATATTAGTTTTCCAACTTGCGCCTGAATCACAGGGCTCGTAAAAACAGCTCAACACCTGATGCTTGAATATCATATTTAGGACAAGAAAACACACAGGGCCTTTAAACCAAGCTTCCGAGTGTCTGGATGAGTCTATCTGAAAGGCAAGTTCAACTTCTGTCATTGAAACTATTTAGAGTTTGAAACAGAAATAGATTTAAACTTGTGTAATGTTTGGCCCACAGGGTTTTGTAAAGTAAACAAAGTGATGCAATATGTAATACTCATAACATTCTCAAAAGTAATAGTGTGACCTTCCAAGGTTCGATATTGGTCGTTTCATGTATGTGGTAACAAGTCAGATTTATTCAGCTTAAGAAAACAGAAAAGGACATCTTTGAGGATTTTCAGATGTTAATTCCTTTTGGTCATCTACATAACTGCCTTTGTCAGTGTCACAGTGTCATGTGCTATGAATGGCTTGCAGAGCTATTGGAGAAGAAGTATGGTCTATCTCTATTGCATGACTTACTCGAAGGTTTACAGCTGTTGGCATCCATAGAATTGTATTAACAGCACCTTAACCTAAAGGACAAAAGGGACATTCCCTTTTTGCGGGGTGAAGGAAATTCTGCTGGCTGTTTGGTTACATAAATTTGAATTTTGACAACATAAGCAGAGGACAGTGGAAAGGGAAACTTTGTTACATGACATCACATCGAGGCGCAACGTTATCGAGGAAGTTGTCACATGGGGGATTGCGATGTCACACAAAGGAGGCACAATAACAGGAAGTGTGCACTCTGTGAAAGGGGAGGTTGTGATGTCATAGGGGAAGCGGTAGTCTGTGATGTCACAGCTTTTGCGCGATCAACCTCCTCATCTAGCCGCTGTTTCGGTCAAATAAATCAGATGCTCATATCCGGACTGTCACATCTCCTGCATGTCTGGGCAGATTTGTCAAAAAAGGTAGGTTTAACAAGTGGCTTGAATTGGCTTAGAGTCATTGGATTCATTGTTGAGTGGATGCATTGTTCAGAAGTACTGCATATCGAGTTATTGTGACAATACTTGTGGGAGTGGGATGAAACTTATGCAGGTTATTTCAAAGACAGTATGATTTATCAAACCTGTTTTAAAATAGCGAGGACAGAGAATGAGAAGGTGCGAAACAATGACATTTATGGAAGAAAAAGAAGAGGTACAACTATTGACAGCAGAATCACATAATAGAACTCCAGGGGGGCAGTATTTGCCACCAACAGCAAGGCGAGTATCTTGAATAATCGTCGAAGAAGAAATTCTTATTTATTAGCAGACGGAGGTGACGCTATTTCCCACTTCCGACCTTTACATGAACGCCTCATTTTTGCTAAGCGGGCTTGATCGAGGGAAGACTACAGGGATTATTACTCCGGGGTGAAAAACAACATTCATTTGAATTTTGCGTCGCTGTCTCCTCTTAGGAATATACCTTCTCTTAAAAAAAAGAAAAAGAAAACACGAAGCAGAAAATGGAACCGTAAGGTGTTATTATGTTGCTGTTTATCGTACGGCCATCTGATCTTCCAGGTAACGTTAAGGTGTTGTCATGGAGTTAAGACGGTAGCTACTCCCATTTTCCCCTCCTACACCTCCGTAGCACAAAACATATTTATTATAAAAAAATATATATTCGAAATGATACTTCGAGTAGCAGCTTCCTCCACTGGAAAAACTTTGTAATTACCATGTCAGATGTCTGCGTATGCTAATAGTAAGTAGCGTTCAATATGGTTAAGCTAACTCATAAGTACTCGCGAACACTAAACTCAATTGATATAAAATGTCATTCGAATTGATGTATTAAACGGATGACTAGTATAAGTAAGACACAAAAAGTTAGTCAAGTAGTACTACTCTGCTCGTGTACCACTCATCAATTGAACTCGAATATTCTAGCCATTATAGCCTGGCATTAGTTTTCCGCGTGTTTAGAAAAACATTTAATTTCGGTGTATTCCGTCATAAACTTCATTCTGTTTATGCTAACGCTTCGCATACATTTCACTTTGAGTAGCAATAAAAAGCCTTGAAGTCTCTAAAATATTTACCTTTGGATGAAGTCAATCTGAAATTACAATCTCTTTGCCATTTGTGTTGAATAAATAACTTCCTCACTGCATGAAAACATTAGTTGCCACAGACAATAAAGAATTGATTGCGTGCAGGTAAAACTAGTCAGCTATTTAATTTAAAATTACCTAAAAAATGAAACTAAGAAACAAGAAAGCCCCCTTACTTTTAGCTTGTATAAGTTTCAAGATTGAAAGTGTTTGTCATCTGTGCAGTCTGGAAGCTTGCTTCCCTCTAAATTCTCTGGAACCAAATTCCCCTAAATCCTTATGTTGCTGTCCACAGCAAAGCCAGATCGGTAGCAAAACAACAATAAACAATAAGCATAATATTACAAAAAGATGTAAACAGGGCAGAGACATGTAAATACAGGATGTGCAAGTTGAAAGAAGTTCAAATTGAAACACAGACAGTTGTGTTCACAGGATTTGCAAGTTTAGAAAGAGCAGATTGAAATGTTAAAGGTTTAGTGCAGCTCTAGCTGTCCAAATTCACAAGGTGCAGGTTGTATGCAGATAATTAATTAAACTGAAGTTAAATGGACAGTTGATGCGAGCACTGGCTTTGCTGAATGTACAGGGCAGAGCAGTGAACAATCAGGTGCATCTAATTGCCCTAAGTTAGAACATGGTTATTGACTGCTGTCAGTTGTTCAGAGGTCAAATGGAAGTTGGGTAGAAGGAGTTCTTCAGTCATGATGTCTTACATTTCACACTCCTGTACTTCTGGCAGGGGGATAGGAGTGTGAACAGTCCATGTTGGGGGTAGGTGTGGTTCTTAGCAATGGATATAGCTCTCCTGTGGATTCTGCGGTGGTAGATGCTCTTCAGACAAGGCAGTGAGGTTCTGCTGATCTTCTCTGCAGTCTTTACCACTCACTGCAGGTGTATGATCCAGAGCAGCGGTGCCACCGTACCATACGGCGATGCAGCCGGTTGAGAACAATACAGCTGTAGAAGTTGTTGAGGATCTTGGGCAACATGCCAAACTTCCTTAGCCCCTTTAGAAAGCACAGCCCCTGTTGAGCCCTCTTAACCATCTGCGTAGTGTTGAGTGACCATGTGAGGCCCTCACTGATGTGAACACCAAAGTATATAAAACTGCTCACACGCTCTACTCCATGATCTCGGATGAACAGTGGGTGATGAGATCTCCCGTCTTTCTTCATGTCCACCATCATCTCCCCCATCTTGTCCTTATTGAAGGTGAGGCCAGACAGGCCACCTCCATCCTGTTGGCTGTTTCTTCCCGGCTAGTGATACGACCCTTCTCTGCGGTGTCTGTGGACTTCAGGATGACATTATCCTTGTGGAAGGCGACAGAGTCTTGGGTGAACAGGGTGTAGAGGATGCGGCTGAGGACACATCCCTGAGAAGTAGCCGTGTTTGTGTTGATGCTGGTTGAAGTCCAGGATTTCTTATCCTGACAGACACAGGTCTGCTCGTCAGGAAATCGAGGAGCCAGTCACAGAGGGTCTGGTGCAGGCCGATGGTGGGCATTTTGTGGGTGATTTTTGGGGGGATGACTGTGTTGGAGGCAGAGCTGTAGTCCACAAAGAGCATCCTGATGTTGGAGTCTTTGTTTTCTAAGTGGGGGAGGGATTAATGAGGTAGACCTGTCAGGCCAGTCGGTATACAATCTGCAGGGGGTTTGTGGTGACCGGTATGTGGTTCTGAATGTGGGCCAGCACACATCAATCATCACATCACATCACATCAATTCATAGTGATCAGAGTCAGTGCTACAAGCCTGTAATTCAGGCCAGTGGTAGAGCTCTTCTCGGGAAGGAGGAAAATGGTTGTGTTCTTAAAGCACGAGGGAACGGTACTGTCGCTGAAGGAGAGGTTGAAGATGGATGTGAGAACATCATCAGCTCATTGACATGTGGGCCTGCCCAGTTTAATGTATCAGAGGCATTTTCAGCATGGTATCTTAACTCAGAGCGCCCGCCTTAACTAAAGCAGATGAATAGATCACAAGTATATTCTCAGAATTAGAAAGTTTAAATTTTCTATAGAATAATTGTCCAAACGTGTATTAGGATTTTCCACTGTTGTTGACTAATGTAAAGAACTCCGTATGATCTTAATCAGCAACTGAAAATCACCTAACCCTTGAATTAACCTGGACTCCACCCTACAGGTTATGACAGTTGAAGTGTTGGAAAGACGCCCATGGACACCAGTGAACTAGAAGGTGAAGTGGATCACTCGTTTTTCGACAGTGACTGCGATGAACCCGGAGATGGAAAGAAAGAGACAGGCCGGAGTTTGGAGGCTGAAAATAAGAGCCTTCCAACCCATCAAAGTCTGTATGCAGCTACAACCGCGGCTTCATTCCCAAGGACTGATGAGACAGAAAATGAGTCAAAAGAGTACCCTGATCAGGTGGAGGATGACCTTTGTAGCGAGGCAGAAAGCAAGGGTAGCATTAACCTTTCAAGGGAAGAAGACTGGAGCAGAGCATCTAGCGCGTTATCTATGGCCTCCTCATCTCAAAAAGTGATCGACGTTGGCAGCGACAACGAGGACTCAAACTGGCATTCTAAAAAATCCAGTGGAACATTTATGGCTTTTTTGGCCGAGACCAGTGATGCAGAGGACAAGGACATGTATCACCAGAGTTCAAATGAGAACCTGGAAGAAACACTACCGTCCCATCCCACATACGTGGGTTCAGGGGAGAGAAACGAAACATCGCACAGGAAACTGATCGCCAAACAATGCTACCAAAGTCCATCGCGCACATCAGGTGAGGCCAGCGCAGACTCCGAGTCCCGAAGCAGCTCAGAGCGCCTCTCCACTCCCAGGTCCCGCAAATCATCCTCCTCCCTCAGCAAGTTCAGGACCAGTTTCAGCTCGCAAGATTTGCCTCCGCATCACACATCCAAAGATATGGAGTTAAACGTCAGCCCTGTCTCCTTTGGTGGAGTGAGTCCTCCAGTCAGCTCGCAGGGTGTAGACCAGAGTGCAAAAACGCAACAGGAGGGGAGCGCACCCTCTAGTGGCCTTAATAACATCCACCAAGAAGATGACTCGTATGCAGATTTGGACGAGTGTGAGTAAACTTTTCTCTGTTGTTTTTAAGATGGGCATGCTGTTGTTTTAAATAGAGCGTGGCCTATCAGAGGATAAAGACAGATATTTTGTGGTATATTTAAATTTGGCATGTTATAGATTTGCTCCACATGCTTGAAAATTGGGAACGAGTAGCTATAATCCATGTAACTCCTACGTAATTATTTGTACACTTCCAACTTTGCTCTCCATCATTCAGGCTCGGTAAGATTAGACAGCCAGCTGGGAGAAAAACTGCTTCTCCACTATCCAGGAAGGAGAACTAGGAAGAACTTCTCATTCTCCAATGATGAGGTCCGGCGTATTGATCGGGAGAATCAGCGACTTCTACGGGAGCTCTCGCGCCTTACGACAAGGCCAAGAAGTGTTGTGGGGCCGAGATCCAAAGCCAGTAATGATTTTGTGCGCCCGTCTCACAGCGCCCTGAACAGGCAGCGGGACCAGAGACGCATTGAGAGCGAGAACCAAGTAAGTATATCCTGATAGTCTTTTGCTTTGGTACCTGAATGGATTGTGGATGTGTCAAATGTTTTTGCAGGATCATATTGTTCTGCAGAAGAAAAGAATGACTGAATACAGATTTTTTCAAGTTTAGTTTTTTGCTTGAGGACTTTTGTGTATTCCAGCGTAAACTGACTGACTCAAATTTGTAAACACAATTGTGGAGTTATTTTTCATGAATGTTTGCTTGTATCTCAAGTTGTTTGAGTAACCCCTTAGTTTCATAATATTGTCATGTCTTGGTTATTTATTTTCAATTCCAATTCAACAGGGATTCATTCTCTAGAATAACAGGAAATACATTTGCTATATTCTTTACTATTATTTCTCGAGGTTTGGCCGGTGTTCAGAAAATAATTCCTCTCTTGTGTTATATTCCCAGCACTGACTTGCTGATATTCTATTCCTCTTTTGGTTTATTTTACACTTGGTTCTTCAAAGAAATGCTTCATGCGTAAATTCTAGAAAGATACCGGTATAGTTGTCAGAGGTGGCAGCTTATTAGTGTTTATTAAATTTTTACTATTATTATTCTTGAAGATGACACATTTGTGTCAACTCCCATTAATGCAGCACTGATCTGGCTCTTAAGTTGCTGTCCATAGTCTATACTCCATTGATAAAAAGTACGAGTTATCGAGGAGCTGGTTAGTGATGGCTGGAGAGGCACTCCCGAAAGGCGACACTGGGTGGCCCCGATAGATGGCAGCAGGTGGGATCCAGCGACTGACACAGAGTGACATTATGAAAAGTTCAACCTCTGCAGCTTTAGGCACTCTCTCCATATATATTGGGCAAAAGCTTAAACTTAAAATGGAGGTTAAAATCAGAAAAGTTAAGCAACATTCTCCATATATGTGAAGCCTTTTCCAGCCCCTCACCGCATCCGCTAAAAGCCACTCTTGTGACGATGATGTTTTTTTTTCAGTTTTTTTTTTCACGGTTAGTCTTATCAAGGAATATCAAGACATCTTGGAACACACTGTCCTCCTCCACAGTCTTCCCTGCTTCAGATTCTTTTCGCTCCCTCTATTCTTAGAGTGAAGTAACTGAATATGCCGTGTGATCAGTGTGTCCACGCCACACACACATACACATACTCAAGTAAAATACCTTGCCTGTCCCACCCAGGCAGAACTTGTTCTGTGTATCTGGAGATGGGTAAATTGCTAAAAAGTATCACTTTTTCAGTCCGATGAATAGTGATGGTATTGATCGCTCTAGGCAGTAGCCAGCTGCTCCTTTTCAGAACTGCTGAAGGACTCTTAGAGATTCTAATTGTGCTGCTTCTCATGGGGCTTTAGCCTCTCTGATGGATTTTTTTGGAATTCTGCACAGCGTGCGACAGGGAACTATGACAGCCTGTGTGACACTCGCCCGTTTGCCTTCGCTGCTTCACGTCACACTTTTTGGTGCAAAGCGCAAGATTTATTCTGTTTGTACGGGACATGTTATTCCTACGTGTGAGACTTCCTGCATCTTTAAGTTTAATGGCTTACTTCCTGTGTGACACAGAGGCCCCTGAAGGCTTCCGTTCTAAGCATAAACTGTACACTGTTGTTGCAGGAAAAAAAAATTATGTATAATACACAATCATACCATGAGGCATCAGCGTATATATATATATATAATATATATATATATTTTATAACTTAAGCCTGTTTGTGCATTGCTACATGTTTTTTATCACAATGAAGTGGAATTTGTCGTAGCCCCCTAAAATATTTGTAGTTAAGCCATAGATGTCGTTTCCTTAGAGCATTATACACAACATTAATACTTTTCATTGTAGAATATTACAAGAGCTAATAACATCATCTCAGACAAACCCATGCTCATTTCATATATGCCCATCCTTTGATTAGTTGTGAGCCAGCCCAAAAGCTGTTCATTTTGTCAATCTGCAGGCTTTTCTGAAGAGGTTAGACTCCGTCAAGCCCACACCAGGACTGAGACGCTTAGACCAGTTGGCAAACTACCAGCGGCAAATCGGATACCTCGGAGGTCTTCCATCCCATCCCATGTTGCTGTCCAGCCAAAGGAAAGAGAGCTACACACTGGACGCTAGCAGGTGGGTGACTTATGTCGCAAAGGTTTTTGTATTTTTTATGTTTTGATCTGTCAAGTGAAAAAATGTAACCTAAATGATGCATCACAGGAAAGAATGGGATTCAGATTTTTTAACATAATGTAAATGCCTGTGTCATCCACACCAGGAGGTAACCACTCAGGATGAGATGAGCTTCCATCGCCACTGTTACCGGCAGAACAACTTTACCCTGGAAAAAAATAGCAGCCCACCTCTGCCATATTTGTAGTCCGAGCACAGCCATCTGTGGAAGAGCAACGGTAATACGAAAAAAGGACTAACGCGGAAAGTGTATTAACTGGGACGATGTAAAACAAGCATTTTTTGCTAAGGGAAAAAAAAATCCATATTTTGTCTTTGTATGCTCAACGCATAAATTGCACTCCAGCTGTTCTGCGCTTTTATTACCAGACCAACTTGGACGGCTTTCATTTATCCTATTTCGAAAAAGAGCATGATCCAGACGTGGAACTTTTGTTATGCAATCACATTGAGCGTAAACAGTGGCTTCTGAAAAGTTTAGTGACTCTTTCCCAACAGTTCTTCCTGTTCTCAGTGGGACATTGTCCGCAATACGAGCAGCTTTCAAAGCAATGGAAATGACGATTATTTATTAAGCTTGTCACCAGGTGAACTTTACTTTAAAACTGCGAACTGTTTATTGTCTTTGTTATGATTTCAGCTTTAATAAAATACTGTTTTTTAAATGATTGTCCCCTTCTCTTTCTCAAATAAGTGCTCTCTTCTCACGGTTGTTTCTATTTTTTTAATTATTGTATTGTGGAACTAGTTAGCAGATACTTGTCCATCCATCCATTTTCATTGTAAGTCTATATTTTGGACACATTATTTAAGATTGTTGTTTGAATTGATTTTGACATGAATTCAAGAATGATCCAATGACACATATTTATACAAAATATATCTTGAGGTTCAGGTATCCCAATCTGAATTCGGGTCTTTTTTGCTAAAATTACTTCACTTATACCTTTTTTTCCCCTCCAGAAACAAAAAAAAACATGCATCACAAAACACCAGACCAATAGATCTTTATAGATTTTATTAAAACAACGTATGAGGTTGGATACGGAGTAAGAATGGCAACGCGACAACACACTGGGGGGGCGGAGGGCCTCAGCTGCTTGCACATCCTGACCGAGATGAGGCGCCCACAAAAGGAAGTGACCTCATCAATTTCATTGAGTACAACACCGAACCACCAGTCACTTTTTTAAGACTGTTAATGCCTTTTAGCAAAAAAAAATACATAAAACAAATTGTTGATGGGATATATACAGATTTCTTTCGAGGCACGTCGACCCACCCGGATAGAATAGGCCTACATACCTGCCGTCTGTGGACTACAAATTCATCTGGAGATGTTATTTCTTCCTAGGGTTAAGACTCAAATCAATGTGAAGGGTTTCCTTGGGTTTCAGGGACTGTGCAGAGGTGATGTCTTGTCTATGTGTACTTCTTGATCTCGTCATAGAGCACCAGCACGAACGCTCCACCCATGCCCCTGATCACGTTAGACCAAGCGCCCTTGAAGAAGGCCTTTGACCCCTCATCCTTGAGGATCTTCTTCCAGCAGTCGATTGTGCCCTTGTACATGATGTCAGCTGTGCGTGGCAGGGGAGAGGGGGGAGGTCGTGACGTGAGACCACGTGTTTAAACTCAAGTGCAGACGGCACAGGCGTGTGACGTGTAACGCTCACCTCCTTTGCGCCCGGACTGCATCATCATGCGACGTCGTACTGTGTCGAAGGGATACGAGACGAGGCCGGCAGCGGCGGTGACAGTCTGGGCGATCATCCAGCTGACAACGATGTGCGTGTTCTTAGGATCTGGCAGCATACCTGTGGCAGGGGTGAGGGGGAAAAGAAACGTCAGGTCACATGGAATTACAAAAATATGTATCTTTAAGAGATGGTGCTCACCTTTGGCCGTGTCGAAGCAACCGAAGTAGGCCGCCCGGTAGATGATGATCCCCTGCACCGACACGTTGAATCCCAAGTAAAGACCCTTGATGCCGTCAGTTTTGAAGATCTTGGTGATGCAGTTCCCCAGGCCGGTGAACTCCCTCTCGGCCGCGCCCTTGCCGATGTCAGCAGCGAGCCTCGTCCTGGCGAAGTCCAGCGGGTAGACGAAGCACAAAGACGTGGCCCCTGCGGCGCCGCCAGATGCCAGGTTGCCTGCAAAGTAGCGCCAGAATTGCGTCTTCTGGTCCACCCCACCCAAGAAGATCTTCTTGTACTTGTCCTTGAAGGCAAAGTTGAGGGCCTGGGTGGGGAAGTAGCGGATCACGTTGGCCAGGTTGCCCCTCCAGAAGGACAGGAAGCCTTGCTCCTTGGGGATCCTGACCACGCAGTCAATGATGCCCTTGTACTGCATGTCGGCAGTGATCTGTTTACTGGCATGTTGCACCTGACGACAAAAAAACAACATCATTATCACGTTGTACTTTATAAAAGCAGGTTTTGAAATCCTTAACATTAACATAATGCAGGGCTTTGTTCAAGGCATTGGAGATGGAGGCTCCTCACACGCCGGTCACTTGAGAATCCGCCGCATATCCGGTTACATCGTCCAGGTTAAATATAGCTCCTTACTTTCACTAAATATTACTGCGGTCAACCGTTCACACCAGAGAGATAGAGAGAGACCGAGAGAGATCATTCATTTAATAAAAAAAAATAATAAATGAGTATCAAGGCCTCTGTAGAAGCGTAGAGAGCCCTTAAGGAGATAAGAACCCTGTGCATAAAATCACATCCATGCCGGTGAGAGTCCTCCCACCCTGGCCCTCCACGTCAAGCACCTTTTTTCCTTCTTTTTTTTTTCCACGGCACTTCGCACATTTGGACTCGCACTTTTTTTCAAAAACCACAACAGAAACACCACCAACGCTCACTTCTTCTTCTTTTTTTTTTTTTTTTTTTTTCACACGACGATTCAATGAGAGCTGGAAAAAACAAATGATAATATTGGAATACCTGCAGCAACAATTTGACCCTCTCGATGGGAGCGACGGCTGTTTTGGAGATGGCAGCGGCGATGCCACCGGCCAAAAAGTCCTTCATAAAACTAATCACCGCGTCCGACATGGCTGGATGCTCTTCTCCTCTGTGCCCAGGCGCTCTTCAAGGAAACCCGACGCCCCTCCAAGTGTCCGGGGATCCCCCCCCATGTGCCCTAATATACCCGGGGCCATTTATCGCGAGAATTTTGACTGATGGATCTGCGACTCGGCAAACAGACGTGCGAGGCTGAATAAATATCCGAGGTCAGGGTTCGAGGCGCGCCATGTTTCCAAACTAGTGACCCGGCCAACCCCCCCCCCCCGGGGGGACGTTTAAAGGACACGGTCAGTGTAACTTGATTATTATCAGAACTTTATATTCTAATCTTATCTACATCCAGACGAAGACTCTTGACGTGCGGGCCTTTCCATCCATAACCTCCACCAAAGCCTGCTTCTAGTTCGCTTTCTAAAGGCAGGGATTCAGGATTTGCCTGACTATTTTAGTCGTTTTGGATTGTAATAGTAAGTAAAAATCCTTAAATGAAATCAAAAACTGCCAGAGATGTCCAAACTTTTACAGATAAAACGTATTCTGGATCTGTGGCTGTTTCTTCAAGGAAAGAAAATGTTCTCAAGTCTTCAGAATCATTGGTTTAGATGGACTTATTTTTCTTCTTTGGGGTTTATTGGCTATTTAACTGGTTTGTTTTTGTAATTCAAAGACCTTCAAAGACCCACACTCTTGTTTGGAACACATTTTTTATTTCCAATATCTATTTCGGCTTATTGAGACCTGATCAGTATATAAACTAAGCACCCTCTTTTGACATGATATAATTCCATAGAAAATTAGTTATTTGTTTCGGTTTTTCTTATGAATTCATTCATTTATTTATTTATCTTTTTGAATTCATTTATTAATTTTTAAATAGCACCATCAGGAAATATGGGACACTTTATCTTATGATAACTTTTATATTTCCCTCCAAATAATAATAATAATCCCAATATTTGTCAAAAGGCCAAAAACGTCTGTCTCATTTTAGCATTTACTTTGAAAGGTCGCACCGGAAGTCCAGTTCTGACTGACGTGACAGTTAGAGGTCAACCGTTCTGTATCAGACGGCTAAATGTGCCAATTTGGCACGATTTTTTTCCACTGAGTAGGACACACACACACACATACACACACACACACACACACACACACACACACGCACACACACATTCAAGGAATCGCATCTTTTCCTCAGAACTTCAACTGCCATTTTTGACCACTAGATGGCGCACGTCAACAGTTTTCCACCCCCCCAAATCACATGAACTCTGAATCACAGCTGCACAAAATAGATGTCACGCTGACCAAACATCCGGGCGTCTGTTCATCTTCCTCTTTTTTTCATCCTATTTGGAGTTGAAATAGACAAATGTAGACCCTTTAGCAGTTAATAGTGCTTTATTGATCTCCATAGGGGAAATTCGATTGTCACAGCAGCACAGCAATAACAATATCAATAAATATGGATTTAAATATAAATAGCAGAAACAATGAAAAGGACAGGGACAACAGCAAGGGTAAGAATAGATAACAGAGTGACAACAACATGGATAAAAAATAGATAACAGAATGACAGCAACATGGAAAAAAAATAGATAAACAGGATGAGAATGCAATGACAACAAGAAGGATGAAAAAAAAATAGATAACGGGATGACAACAACATGGATAAGAATAGATAGCAGAATGACAACAACAAGGATAGAAATAGATAAACAGGATGAGGACATGGCATGTGTGAATGAGTGAGGTTGTGAGATAGTGGTAGCACAGATGCATCTCCGGCTGCTTAGAGTTGTGTGCTGTCCAGTCTGCTGTAATATAGTCTAATGGCCGTGGGCACAAAGGAGCATCCGAAGCGTTCGGTTCTGCACCGGGTTGGGATGAGCCGTTGGCTGAACCAGCTGCACATGAGCCATAGCTCGTCATGCAGTGGGTGGAAAGGATTGCCCAGGATAGCTTCCAGTTTGTTCCTTAACCCTCCCCACTGCCACCGATTCAAGATTGTCCTAGCTCAGTCCCACCACTGAGCGGGCTTTCCTCACTAGCTTGTTCAGCCTATTGACCTCTGCACTCCTGGCACCGCCCCACCAGCACACTATAGCGAAGAAGAGCGCGCTGGCTACCATAGACTGGTAGTAGGTCTTGAGTCGCCCACTATAGACACCAAACGACCTCAGTCTCCTCAGGAAGGATATCCTGCTCCGACCCTTGCTGTAGAAGTAGTAGCTTATTGTGTGTTTGAAAATGTTTGAAAATGTTACGTGGGAAAGAGTAACGTGTATTTATTTAAAAAGAAATGTTTTCTTATAAATTCAACATTTATTTATTTGGAGGGCCATACAGCGTGTCTCATAGGTGAACTGTTTGATGCCTTCCTTCGTAAGTCCAATAGGGGGCACGATTGAGTTAGATTACGGATAAAAGACTTAACTTGCTCACATTGCAAGACTGAGTAAAACAGGTGCATTTCTTCGTTTACTCCCTACCCTGCACACAATGCGGCACATAATGCATCACTTTACTTGTTTTCCCCAGTCGCGCCCCCGGCCCACCCCCACACCCTCCTCCGCCAGCCGGGTCAGAGTTCAGGCATCGGCTACCAAACCTCGAAGTGCGCCGGGGATTTCAGTATCGCATTCACATCCAGCAGATGCCCTCCGATGGAGAGGCTTGCACCTGCTGTATTTTCCTCCAAGCAAAAAAAGTCACGGTTGTTCCAGTTTTAGATGACGTCAGCTTGTACTTTATGGCACTCAAAAGTACACATCTTAAATCCGCTTGCACTCAATCTCTTGAGCTGTCAGCTCTCACCTGACATTCTGCTATTTTAAGATTTGTTAATGATCTAAAAAACAAAATAAAAAAATATTTATACACACATATGTACTGTATATGTTTATATATGTTTGTATGTGTGTGTGCATATTTATTGTGACCATATTTTCATCGGTGCCAAAAAAATAAAAAGAAGAAAAAATTCATATCAGTAAATATGTAAAATCCAAACAGAGGACAGGGCATACAAAGTAACATTTATAAAAAAAATTTAATATTTCTGATTGTTTCCAGTGGCCATTTTACATTTGTACTCCCAGAGTAGGTTGAAGGAAAAAAAAGAGATCTATTGGCAAGAAGAGAAACTGAGAGTAGCACAGAATATTCAAGATATTTTGATCATCAGTAGAATAAATGAACATGTTGCTCAAGACAAAAAGCTGAGGTGACAGTAATAAAGTAATAGTAAAGACTGTTCCGAGTTGTTATTGCCAATCAGAGAAACATTATATATACCTTATGACTGAAAAGAAGAATCCTTTCTCTGAATTGTTTTTCATTGCTGTTGGTTTTCTAGATCTGCTCAGGATGTTTCTCGGAAAGCTTGAACCTTCGGGTTTGAGGGAGGGGGCGATGGGCTTGGATTTGCATTTTGAATATGAAGAGCTGCAGGTGTCAGACAGTTAGACCCCGCCCCCCGACACACACCACACACACACACACACACACACACACACACACACACACACACATGCACAAATCTGTTGGCGTGCGGCTCTTGCATCAGCACACTGCACTGATATTATCTCTAAAGTGTGACGAGCATCTTTTCATCCCTCCGGTCCCCTCACACTCAGAGATAATAGAGATTATGAGTGTCAGACGGGGTTCGAAATGCAGAGACCGGGGTCAAAATTCAACTGCATGGAATCGTTTGTTTGCTTTGGACTTGTTTTTTTTTTTTTTATTACGCCTCAAAATGTACCTCCTCTATTTTTGCACATATATAAACAGTAAAAACATATTCATGTATTTAAAATTAGATATACTCGGTAATGTTACACTCGACAGCTGCAGTTAACCTTTGCTGTCAAAATCAGACAGGATGGAATGGTGTGTTTGCTTTGGATTTTTTTTTTCGATAAAGACCTCCTCCATTTATGCACATATATATAATTAGTAATGCCCATATACATATTGATATATATATGGGCAATACTGCTTAAGCAATCTGAAATTTTTAAAGTTCATTTGTATGCTCTGTCACTTTTTCCATTTGAGGTATTTATTGAAGTGATATTGCAACAATTTTTTTCCTTTTTTTTAGCACTGAGGAACAATTTATCACGATATATATACACACACATACATACATACATATATAAATGTATAATTATATATTTTTAGTAATGTTACACTCTACTCTACTCTACTGCAGCACTTAACTTTTGGTATCAAAATTCAACAGCATGGAATGGCTTGTTTGCTTTGGACATTTTTTTTTTTTTTAATTCAGACTCAAAATGTACCTCCTCCATTTATGCACATATATAGACAATAATACACACACATACACACAAATAAATATATATATACATATATATTCACATATGCATATATATACATATATATATACATATATATGTGTGTATATATATATGTGTGTGTGTATATATATATACACGCACACACACACAGATATAGCACACATATATATATATATATATATATATAATTATGATTTTAATTACACTCTACAGCTACAGTTAACTTTTGGTGACAAATAAGGTGGACTGACATGAACTTAGGGGATTCTTGAAATAGTCTGGAACTTGATCCAGCGCCTTAATGCAGTGGACGCTAGAACGAGGTGGAAACTTATATCCTCCAGGTTCCAAATCCACTTCAGAGCGAACCAGGTCACATCTTGCCGTCAGCAGCCGATGATTTTCTAAATATTAGCGTATTTTTTATTTTTGCCTATATTAGAAACATGTGACTTATGGGGCGGTACCGACAAGGATTATCTGCCCAGTTTGACTCGGTTGTTTATTTTTCAACAGAACACAATACCATGGGTCTTACAGGCCTTGAAAGACAATCCCGTAGTTTCAAATCCAACAGGCAGGGAAGCAGGCTGGAGACTGGGCTTAGGGGGGCATGCAGATTATTTCAGTAGTTCCCCTCCTCTCCCCCCGGTGCCATTTCTGGCTGCTGGCCTGTTTTCATGATGTTAAAAAAAAAGTGAAAATGGAGACAATATATGTCAAAGGTACACGTGGTACCTTTGACACAAGTGAAAGAGAAAGAGAATGAGAGACAACGCTAGTCAGCTGATGTGGGCAGTGCCAGTGGCAGAGAACCCAAAGTTGTTTATGCAAACACACACATACACACGTGCACATACACACACACACACTTTCCGAAATCCCCATGACCAATCAGGGAGACCTGGAGACACACAGTCAGTGGGGGACGAAGAGATGGACAGGCCGGGGCGAGGGGAGGGGGTGAGAGACACCGAGTGAGAACGGGGGAGAGGAGAGTTCATGAGAAACAGCAGAGGGAGGAAAGAGAGAGAGAGAGAGAGAGAGAGAGAGAGGAGGATGAAGAGAGTGAGGGTGGGGAGACGACAAACTCTTAATGTTTGTTATGTTTTGCTGTTTGATCCAAAGATGTCTGGTTTACAGCAACCCCCCCAACACACACACCCACACACACAGCTGCCCATGTATGGGTTTTGTCTAAAAATACCCTTTGTGTTGGATGTCTTCAGAAGTTGAGTGGGATCATGACTGACTTCACAAAGTATGCAATTTTTTTTTTTTTGTCCGGTCACTTTTAGTTTCATCAGTGGAATGCTGGGGCTATTCAGTGTTTCCTTTTTTTTCAATAAAATCCAGTCCGAATGCATGCAAAAGTGTTTTTAGCTTGGTTATTAATGCTGTAATACTAATAGTACTCACTCCCTTTTTTTCTCTTAATTTTGTAGTTTTGTCTTTGTTTTATAGAATTGGACAAACGAGTCACTTTTACACTACATAATAGTGAAATTGCGGAAGATACAGGATGACAAGATAATCCCAAATGAAAAGTTTGACATTTTACAATCTAATTCTAACTTATCTAATCTAAAGGAAAGTAGGCCTCATTTTGAAAGATGCAGTGTATTTCTCTGAATTTGATTATTCCTTGTTTATTTTTGTATTAATTAGACTAGTGTAAAGAAATAAGGTCCAATAAGACAATGCCCTCAAAAGCATATTGTCACCTTTTTAAAATAATTGCCTGAGTCATTTTTTGACAGAAATGTTTTTTTTTTTCGTTTTTTTTGCCTAAATCAATTCCTGATTCAATATATGGCTAGGATTTTTGTTTTCTGAAAAACCTGGAAAAAAAACTTCTTTAAAGATTATTTTATTTATTTATATCAAGAAGGCGATGCACAAGGAGGGATGGAGAGAGTGCAAAATTATGAAGTAAACATATTTGATACATAAAACTGAAAAAGGCAAATCTTTTATTTAACTTTATATTTCTGTAATATATTTTCCCCCTTGAAACTTTATCATCTCTGTTCATGTTTCATCTAACGTCATGAAAATTTTCATTCTTATCTTTCTTTGAAATCTACTACCTCTCAGCACTTTACGAATATTATCCGCTTCCTAAAATGGCCCTCACATACCATAAAACTGTTAAGGTGTCATTACCAAATGTTATGCCTTAACTGACATCATTGTCTTCCAGAAATGTATTCATTTCGTCAAACTTAAGCTGGAATCTGAAAGAAATTATAGTTGAGAAATGCATGCATTGTGTTGTTACGTCAGTTCACATCTATTCCGTGTTTGTCCACTGTTGGGAATGGGATCTCTTCTCTGACACCCTTCCTGAGGTTTCTTCTTTTATTTTTTTTTATTTTTCCTGCTAAAAAAATCTTATTTTAAGGCCATTCTTCTCTCACTGTGATCAAGGAACCGGGGTCATTGTACATTGTATCTTGCGAAAAAGCGTGGCACTGTTTGAGCTGGAGTCGCGGAGCTGCAAAGCGCAAGTGCAAGCAGCCGTGCAGATAATCTTCACAAATTGGATAAATTAGGGGAAAGTAAACTTCGGATCATTTTAAAGGGTCTTAAAAGGATGAAGGTGAACAGAAGCAGTTCTAACGGGATAGAAAGGGATTGGAGCCGCATACTAAAAGGGTTGATAGACTCTCTGTCTCCATAACTTTGTTTGTTTCGCTGCGTCACTTATTACCCTGTGAAATACCAGTTAGATGTTGGCCTGGTGAAGAAGAATCTGATATGGTAAGTTATACATATATGTGTGTGCGTGTGTGTATTTGTGTGTGTGTGTGTGTGTGTGTGTGTGTGTGTGTGTGTGTGTGTGTGTGTGTGTGTGTGTGTGTGTGTGTGTGTGTGTGTGTGTGTGTGTGTGTGTGTGTGTGTGTGTGTGTGTGTGTGTTTTGGGTGTT
>CAAKHD010004509.1:126351-136673 GCA_901007705.1 Fistularia tabacaria
TGTGTGTGTGTGTGTGTGTGTGTGTGTGTGTGTGCGTGTGTGTGTGCGTGTGTGCGCATGTGTGTCATACTTTTGCCATAGTGATACTATATAAATAATTGAACATCATATATATATGTGTGTGTGTGTACATATAATTATATAACGGCATCATGTGTGTGTGTGTGTGTCATACTTTTGGCACAGTAATGCAATATAAATCTTTGAACATTTTAGATATATATCAGTGTGTGTATATACTGTAAATGTACATATATATCAACTGTCCAACCATACCCAACTATACAACTCTCTTTCTATATATCTTTATAATTATATCTATCTATCTATCGATAAAGTAGGCCATCCCTACTGGGATGTAAAATTGGGAGAATGATACAATCGAGCAATATTTATCACATTGTGATAATGGTATTACTTAACAATTTGGAATTTGGAACCATTATTAGTGTATCTTTTGGCTATTTGTTTTAATTAATTTGTAATAAACTGTGTTTTTATCATCAAAAAAACAACATTTAAAAAGTTAGTATAATTTATAAAAAGGTGAGTATGAATGCGTTTCTTATAAATAACTTAAATGACACTGCGATATAAATGTCAAAAAAAACAAAAAAACGGGGGAAACATCTTTATACCAAACACGATTTGAGATGATCCAAAAAAACCCTAGAAGTAGATTAGTGTGTAAAAGCCTTACCGTCACTGATAAATCAATGTTTCGGATGGGTTTTCTTTGTGTGTGCGCCCGAGTGTCTGTGTGACAGAGTATCACTGACCCTTTGATTGAGGGATAAGTCGGGCTTGTGCGTCCATCTTGATTTGATGGCCGGAGAGAGGGGCTGATTGACCCCGCGACCTTTCTGTGTGGGGCAACTACTCCTCAGTGTCCATAGCTCCTGTCAACGGGTTAATGAGCGACGGCTGCTCAGGGGCACGCTGCAGCTCTGGCTCAGTGACGGGGGGCCGGATGACCACCCTCTGCTCCGACCCTTGTGCGTCTCTACGGCCATCAGTTAACACACACACGCACACACACATCACACTAAGCTCAGGTTTGTTCAGCTGCTGCACGAGCTTTTCCCTGGTTAACAACGGAAATATTCTGAACTTGTCACTATGGTAGTTTTGAGACCTGCCTCCAGTCAGACGTACACGCACACACACACAGACTCCCAGTTAAACGCCACTTTATTTGAATAGATCTATATTCTAACAGCACAAACACAATAAAATGTAAGCCGCTTAATTGCAATTTCAAAGTTTTATTGCATTTTTTTTTAGCATTTATGGCTCATTTAATTAACACTCTGATACTTAAATGTAAAGTGTAACCGAACCAAATTAAAAAGCGTTTTAGTCCACGCGATCATAGGGTGCTAAATGTGTATTGACTTTTAAACAGTGAGCTGGTCACTTTACGAGAGTTTTTTTGTATAGCGATTCATCGATTCATTCTTTAGGGGCTATTTATACATGATGAAATTAAAGACTGATTCAAATTGAGCGCAGCCGGGCACAGAAAGGCCCCCCGCTGAAAGCAGCCCATCCCTTGCGCAGACGTTTGTTAAAGTGAACAGGGTAATGAATTTTAAACTGCTATAGTAACAGCTCTCAGACATGCGGTTTTAGTGTGTGAGCATGGGTGAGTGGGTGGGCGTGTGTGCCGTTGGGATTTGCGGTTGTGTTTGTGTCTATGTATCTATGAATGTAGGGGATATGTGCATTAATGGGGGTGGGGGCTGGGAGTCAGCCTCTGTGTACGTGTGAGTGTATGTGCCGAGGATAAAGACCTAGCAAACCAGCCGGGCTTAGCTGACAGGTGACAAGGGTTGTTTTGAATGGGGATTTTGTAATACCAACAGTGAGGAAAAAGCCAGGGTACGAAGGGACTTCTGAAAAGAGAGAAAGAAAACTTTTCTTCTCGCAGTGAAGGAAGAGAGAAAGGCCCGTGAAGGCTCCAAGAGACTTAGGATCTCGCTCATCAAACTGCTCCACCGTCTAGCGCACTCATTTTTATTCAAAACGTAGAAATGCTAAATCATTCCAATCGGCTTGATCCCTGTGTCAGTGCCTGTGTGGCATTTTCATTCTCTTTTTCTTCCACCATGTCCTCAACTTTGACATATCAGTCAAGCAAGGATCGAGCTCTTACAAAGAGGACGGGGCCGGAGCCGGGCTAATGGTTTGAAAAGTGGCTTTTTGACTGTTGTTTTATAAAAAATAAAAAAAATTTAAAAAGTGTTACAATTGACCACGGATTGGCTCATCTGCCAGTCATGCACATTGGAATTTGGAGAAAATGGAGCTTTAGCTTTGATCGAGAGGTCTCCCTTTGCGTGTTTATGAGCGTTCGGTTGTTTAACTCATGACATTATACGACATGCATAATTTTTAAAAAGTGTGGGAATTACGAAAGTCCTGCGTCATATGCAACAAAATGTAAACATCTGTGGATTTCATTTTACATCTCTAGTATTTATCATATAACGCAAAGCCACCAAATTCTTTAAATAAGGATGTCAAACTCTTTTATGGACAGATCTCATCTCATCATTTTATATATTTAGGTGTTCTTGCCCCAAACGTGTGCTTTTTTTTGTTTCCTCAGTGATCAAGGTTTGTACATTATTAATCCAGACCCAACCCTTCAAAAAAACTACCTATAATTAAAAAAAGAAAATAGTTTCCTTTAGGATTCAAATAATAATTCACTGAGCAAAAGAATAATATTAACCATGTGATAATCATGATTGCATAGTTCATTTTGCCAATGTGTCAAAGGCTCATTTAACGAAAACTTTATGTAAATGTTAGTAGCAGACTCAAGCCTATTCAGATTATTTTTTCTATGGTGCCAAATACAGTTGTCTCATGACACTTTCCATGTAGAGCAGGCCTGGACCACACTCTTCAAAATGATTTATCCAAACAAGCAATCACCCAAGAGAAAGCACTTGGCCACAGTAGCAAGAAAAATCGGTAGAAACCTAGAAAGACCCCAGCTCAATGTGGGTAGCCTTCGGTATCGACCGGTTTTAGCAAAAGATAAGGGCATGGGGTTGGGAGTGACTGGCAAAAATCATCTACAGTAAAACCTCGGCTTACGAATTCAATTTGTTCTTCGACTCCATCTGGGAACCGAATCCATTGAAATCAATGTAAATCCCATTGATCCGTTCTCCGGCCCCCCAAAATATACTGCACTATTTTAAAACTTTTTCATGGGTTTATTTGTGGCAAAAATACAAAAGTAATTAAAGATAAGCTTACTAATTACTGTGTTTCCGGTGTTCTTTTTTCTCCTTGCCAGCAAATGTACTTGGCATTTCTAACGCTATGACCAGCAAACTGTCTTTCATTAATCCACACTAACAACCACTTTCCTTCATTAACGTAGTCGCCCCTGTAGTCACAGCAGCTGTCTTTAGTGCATCGTTGCTCTTCAGGATCATACAGATGGTTGATGTAGCCATGTCATATTGCTTGGTGAGATCTGCAATGTGAACACCACGCTTCTGTTTCGCTATCATTTCCTTTTTCAGATCAACTCTAATTCATCACTTCTTCTTGACACCACTATCACCAGCACTTTTAAGCTTTTTGGGAGCCACACTGAGGGCTAGCTCATTGAAAAACCATTATAACAGAACAGTACAACGATGAAAGATGTAAACAACGCAGAACGCCCATGCACAACTGATGCTACGCTACAACGCCACATAGTGGAAAGTCCGCAAGTTCGTTTGCTAGTGTGTTTTCTACACTTAGGTCGATTCAAAATATATCGAAAACTTTGTTCGTAGGCCGATTTGATGGTAAACAGGGATCTTCCTAAGCCGAGGTTCTACTGTATTGCTATTAATAACAGCAGCAATGGCGGTTACATGATAATAGCTGAAATGATACTAGAATAGCTTTAATATTCATAAAAGAAATAACAGTGGTGGACACCTGGTGAGACCCTGCAGTAGATCGATCAGGGCAGGTCCAATGGAATCTGCGTAATGACAGAGCCCGGGGACTCTGGAGAGTACATAAGGTTACTATCATGCATGGATGATGGAATAGACTTACAGGGAGGACAGAAAGAGTGAGAGGAATGAGAAAATGAGATAGGGATATCCCTCTAGCCTAACCCAAAGGCAGACCCAAGTCTGCTCAAACTTTCAATATGTTTTTAGGCTGCAATGAATGAAAAAAGAGCACATTTATATCAATGACCAATTTTATTTCAGTGATGAAAGAAACTTTTAAAGACAATTACAATTCTAGTTTCTCAACCTCAGAAATGTTGAAATATTACCATATATACTGACCTAATGGGGCGGCATAGCACAGGACTTAGAGGCATCGTCCTTGGAACCAAACATTCCTGGTTCGATTCCGGCTCCTCCTCGTGTGTGTCGAAGTGTTGTTGAGCGGGACACTGAACCCCTAACTGCTCCCCTGGCACTGCTAGAATGCATGCCAACTGCTCATGGTTCGTCGCAAAGATGATTCATTCATGGTTAAACGCAAAGAACGAATTTCCCCATGGGGATTAATAAAGTATACATTATTAATTTAACCACAATTTGTTTTTAGAGTAACAAGATTTCTTTTTTGAATTAATATTTTGAGTAAATGATAAATAAGCATATACTCAGAAGAAATCACATATAATTTTGAACAAACTTTATTTTAATTTTAAATACTACTGTTAATTTGTGCCTGTCCCTTCCAACCTCTCGCCCGGCCTCTGTCTCTGTCACACCGCTTCAATCGCTCTCTGTCCTTTTTACCCGAACTGGTTGAGACAGAAGGCTGCCCACATTGAGCCAGGATCTGTCTGAGGTTTCTGCCTGGTAACAGGCAGCCAAGTGATTTCTCATGGGGAAATATTGGGTTCCTGCAGAGAGTGTGTTCCAGACCTGATCTACATAAAACGTGTCATTCAGCGATTCAAAGAGATTCAAAGTCTTTATTGTCATGTGTGAAAGGGACAAAACAATAAAGACAAAACAATTAATCAATAAGCACATTAGGACAGCGTTAGGTGTGCAATTTGTGAAAGTGCAAATTGAAATGTAATCTGGTATATTCACAGGACGTGCAATTTGAAAAAAAAGTTGCAAAATGATATCGTAGCAGTCAAGTGCATCCTCGAGTTTGCAAACGCACAAAGTGTTGGTTCGTGAGAAAACTGTGTTGTGATTTGGCACTTGATAAATACATTATGACTTGACTTGACCTGAAATTTTCTTAGACCATTCTTGACTTGTTCTTGTTCTCAACAATCTGACATACTGACAAGTCAGCAATTGTAGGATTTGAAAGAAATGTTGACAAAAAATATTGCATATGATTGGTTACAATTGATAACCAATCAAAATTCCCCTTGGTCTTATTCATCTTCCTAACTGGAATGACATCAGAATAGATTAACTGCTGGAGCAAAATTGACACTTTTTTTTTTTTTTCGGGTTAAACGCCCCTGCTGTGACCCAGCCGGTCCAACAGAGAACATTTACCCAGGCAAACAGTGTCCTCTCTCCCCACCCCCATCACACCCACCGTGGAGGCTTGTAGCCCACTCCCAATGAAAAGCGAGAGCACCGACTCAACTCTCGAGGCTAATCGTGAAATCATTTAGCGTTTGTGTGGTCTCCTCCGGCCATGGGGAGAACGGATGGACCGGCAAGAGCGAGAGGAGGCGTCCAGCTTGAGTCAGTGTGTGGGAACCACATAGGGCGAAATCCCCGGCTGATCCCGGCCAAGGCACTTTGTTTTTTTCTCCCCATCGCTCCCACCCCCCCCACGCCTTCCCCTCCCACTCTTTCTCCGCATCCATTTTTGGGTTTTCATTTTTATTCATAGGGTGATCGGGTGGAGGGAAGGGTGTCAAGAAAGCAGGGTGCAGTTTTGTGTGTGTAGCAGGAAGGGATTGTGTGGATGGATGTAGGTGCAGGCCTCAGACCAGGCTTGCCAACAATAGTCACAGTGTTGTTTGGCTAGTTGCGTCCAGAACTCTTGGACATTCTTCCCATGTCAGTATAATCACTACTGGGAGGTAGCTCCATTACGGATTACCATATCATTAATAGTATCCATGACTTTTGTTCAAAGGCTACTTGTGTAATGTTGCCTTGTGGATGACAGCTAATCCGCTGAGCTGCAGCTGTAGGAAAGAACAGGGATAGATCCCACCATCAGCCTCTCTCTGCCTCACACACAGACACACACACACACGTATACACACCATTCCACGCATGCAACCACATATAGAAGCATCTCTCTGTCCAGGCCCACGGGGATCAGGCCACTGAAAGACAGATACAAACAACAGTCAAATACAAAGTTCCTCCCATAGAGAAAGAGAAACATCCATTCTGCACTTCCCAACTGATCCCTCCTTAAAGCCGCCCCCCGCTTCCCCCTTTCTCTCCTCTCCTCCTCTGTCCCCAAGTTGGCTCTCGTCCTCCCATTTAAAGCCCCCTGCTCTTTTTCCGTGGAGCCCTCCTCTCAGATGGTGGGCCAGATTAGGAGCAGGAACAATAACAGTTTTCAATGTAAAATGTGCATCTTGTTAGTCCTTTTTTTCCTCTCTCCGATCTTATGATGGATAGAGAAAGGGAGAAGCGTAAGCAGCCATTCACGGAGTTATCTGTGGGTGTCTTCTCCCCACAAATGCTTGCTTGTTCATGGGTTGTTTTTAATCCTCCTATTCCTCTCCCTCTCTCTCTCTCTGTCTCTCTCTCTCTCTCTCCCTCTCTCTCTCGCTCTTTGCGGCTGGATTTTTTCGCAGGGAAGTCTGCAGCTGAGACCGAGAGAGGAAGCTGTTTTTCGTCTAATTGTGTTTCCTATTTCTCATCCCTGTCTTTCAACGGGGCGTTTGAAATTTGAAAACAAATACAATTGCATGGTGTCTTTCTGCACGACGAGGCTGCGATTTCAAAATAAAAGCAATTTTCCCATTATGAAACTTTCTAGATAACGCTAAAAAGTTAACATAGGTAATGAAATCCATCCTAATACAGTGGTAATTTGTGAATCGACTTATGTGTCATTTAAACACTGTAAAATAAAATGGGGTATTGATGCATTTCTGATACTGTTTTTCTTTTTTTAATGTCCCATTGTCTTCACTAGGCAAATGTACAACTACCTTGGCTCCCCCAAAGCGCCTCGGGAGGCCCGGGAGTCACGTCGGGCAGTGGCATGCCGGCTGACTGAGCTGCCAAGTGTGACGGCGATGGATACCTCAGAGTGTTCAGCTCGCAAGCCCTTGTTTGTTTTCTTAATGGGTATTAGCATTGGCTAGAGAGAGAAACAGTCCTTCTTGTGCGTGGCGGTTTTTACTGCAGAATGAAAGCGACTAAAAATGTGAAAAGACTTAGCTTGTTTTCTTTTTGACATTTAAGACTTCCTCAGCCAGAAGAGTTTTATACTTTATAGAATCCATCCTGCAATAAAGATAGCAGGTTTTAGACCTCCTGAAAATGTTTTGGACAAATTCTTATGAAAGGAGCAGGGCTGGGCCAAACAATACGACATTCCACTTAATCATGTCAAAACTGATTTATGATGATGGTTTGGAATGATCGCTGAGTGAAACAAAAAAGGGGATTAAATAGTAATGACAGTGTTAGTATTGGTTTAGAAATAAGTAAATCAAACTGCCAAAACACTATCACTTGTAGATTTATAGAGAGCAAAGACACAGCGCCAGTTATCGTAAAGTCCGACTGAGGCCTGTTTCACATTTTGAGATAAAAAGTTTAAATTTGTCTCTGCTGGAGGGATCCTTATTTTATGCTTTTATTATGAAGTTAGGCTGAAAATAGTGCATCTAAATAACTCATAGAAGGAAAAAAAGATACAGAAACATTCTGTCTCTGCGTATTTACCGAACTCTAATTCTGCAGAATTCAAAAAGGATTTTTTGTCCATCATGTTATTACTAACATATTGCACCGCCGGTGTTGTGCCTGACACGGGCGCCCTGCTGTGAAGGTGATTCCAGTGGTGACCTTGAAGGGCGACCTATGGCGCCCCAGGGTGGCCCCCGGGATTCCCCCTCCTCCCAGACGCAGTTAAATACAGAGGAGCGGCCGTCATCTCGCCGGACAAAAGGCAGCGCGTAGCATGCTCGCCCCTCACAGGTCCAGCCAAGCGCACGGGGAGCACATTAAGGACCACTGGGTTTTATTTCCCCCTTTCTCTCTGGGCCTGCAAAGAGTCAACCGGGGCGTCAAGTTTGTCAGGTGCCTTGGCTGTGAACATCCGCATCACACACACACACAACCAAGCCGTTCAGTCAACCAAAGCACTTCAAGTTGCATTTTCCTGATTCGCGTTGTCAGATTTCATAGTCTCCACTCCCCACTGAAGCGTTACGTGTGAGAGAAACATTTCTGGCAGGAGTAAACTGGCCCCTGGTTGCAAAACTTAAAGGGCCTCCTTAAAGAAGCCCTCGCACGTGAATGCAGCCTCACAAGCGCGAAGAGCGATTGAAGCTGAAAAGACGGCTCTCCTCATTCAATCACAAGATGGAAATCTGCGTGCTGCCGGAGATCTTGAGCTCCACTCGCAGAATAGATGAGAAGGAGGCGACTTTGCCGTTTGATTGATGCTGGTTGATGGGGAAAAAAACAAAAAAACAGAAACACAGAGAACAATTTACAGTTCAATACATCCAGGCTAATCAAATTAGTCTTGCAGAAGATCCCAAAAAGTCTGTGACGTCAACGAATATACACCGGAACCATGATGTGCTATTAGGTTTAATAAGTAGCTGTCATGCAACATTGTTGAAATTAAATTAATTTTACGAAAAAGTGATGACATTTTTAAAGGGTCCCCTGGTACAAATATGCACTTTGCACTCATTTTGGGTTCACAAAATTACATAACAGAATAAATAATGCAGGATTTCCTTTTTTTTATATTTTTGGGCATCCATGAATGAGTTACATTACTGTTTTATTCACTTTTTAAAATCAGCCTCAATAAACAGAATATATTCTTTAGCGATATTTAGAAGTCCTTGTAAATAGATGGGTCTATATTCAGTTATTACAGTCCGCTTATCACAGTTATATATAAATAAAATAAAAGGGACATTATAATCAATTTAATTGATCTCCAGCTACTTTTCAGATCATTGAATTATAAAAGTCTAATGGCTAAAGTTGAAATTGTAAGTTTCTTAATATTGAAAGTATTGCACCTGCATTTATTAGAAATGTGACTGAAGCTGAAGGGTGCAAGGATGGGGTGCCTGCTCTGTAATTCTGTCTCGACCAATCTGGCAAATATGAATAATTTATTGATGTTGTCAAATGTAATGCCTCCGGGCTGGAACAAAAAAGGCATTTAATTCATAAATCACGCTGCTCCGTTGGAGACGTCTTGTGAAATTACCCACCCGGCGTTATATTTGCCCCTTTCACATTCTCCCATTATTAATACCGACACAGGAACTGGAATGTATGGAACTCTTTGTTTAACTACCATGCAAAATCACCTGATTTATCTCCAACATTTTCTGATGTCACACTGTCTGTTCGTTTGACAAAAGTGGCCCTTGTTGTGGCACACCAGCGACCAAAAACCCTCTTGAAGCTCGCAGGAGCGATCGCAACCAAGCTTTTTCAGTCTTTTGTCCCCCAAAAACAAAGGCGAACAGAGGAGTGCACTTTCTCTTGGCAAATGATGCCTTAATTGTGCAAGTTAACAAGCTTGCTCTTTTTTTCCCATGAATAACAAAGAGATTGATGCAATTTTGTTTCTTCTTGTTTTGTTTTGTTTCTCCGTGCCGCGGCCTGTTGTCACCCGCGCGTGCACATACACACACACACATGCACACACACCATGCTGTTCCCATGCTGCGCTCTGGGGTTTCGGATTGCCTGTCAAAGAAGAGCGGCGATGTACAACTTAACACACAAAAACACAAATAAAAGGGCATGACAGAAATGATGGGATGTTCTGTACAGTATTCATTATGTTTTCATTTGTATCTGGGATGTCTTTGACCCTACCCTGCCCCACCCTCCTTCAAAACACTGCTTCTTTTATCGCTCTATTCATTTATAGCTCAAATATCTCGGTGCTACATCGAGCCTGTGCTGAATGGGGACATCTCCATGGATTTGCATAATCTGATAGCATTGCAGTTGGATTGCTGGGGAGCACAGGGGCGGGTGGGGGGCGGCGGGGGGCGGGAGTTGGTGTTTGCCAAGAGCAGAAAGGGGAAGCCTTCACCCCCCCCCCCCCAAAAAAATTCGGGGGGGAAAAAAAACCCACCCGGTCAACACAACCCAAAACCTGTTGTTTTT
>CAAKHD010004509.1:164573-177198 GCA_901007705.1 Fistularia tabacaria
ATGAGTGTCTTTGCGACCACACACGTGTGTTTTTGTGTGTGTCTCGGAGTCATTTAGAGTGATAGTGTGTGTGTGTGTGTGTGTGTGTGTGTGTGTGTGTGTGTGTGTGTGTGTGTGTGTGTGTGTGTGTGTGTGTGTGTGTGTGTGTGTGCGCGCGCCTGCTGCTTTTGTTCATTTGGGGCAGGCTGGGTGGGAGGAGGGTTAGGGGTAATGTTATCTGCAACAATTTTCCTGGTACTTGATCTCAAAGTAATGGATGAGTAACTTAATAAACGTGGGAGTGTACAGAGGGGAGGGGAAGTGGGGGCGCCGTCACCAGTCAGCATTCAAATTGCGCTCAGTGATTTGAATGGCGATCCCTCTAAAACGCCATTTCTCACAAACTTTCCCCCGGAACTTTGGACGATTTACAACGGACAGACCATAAATGTGATAACAGACACACCAATTTGATTGATCACGATCTTAAAATATGACGTTGATTTTCGGACAAAGCATTTTTTTTGTTGCGTTCGGGCTCATTGGTGCTGTGTTTCACAGGCCAGGTGGAGGTAAGGATCCCACTTCCTTTGCATTTCCTCCCTTTTGAGTATCTGCCATTTCCCTCACATGGAGGCTTGAAGCAGAACAAAAAATTGACATTGAGCACAGGAGTTCTTTGTAGCAGAGACGTAAATCCATCAAAGTATTGCATCCGGTTCACTCATATTTTGATACAATATATTATCATTATTATCTTAATTATTTTTACCACAATCATAGGAAGTATGAAATTAGTAACGTCAAACTGCACTGTTTAGATTTCTAAA
Organism: Fistularia tabacaria; assembly: GCA_901007705.1. Lineage (NCBI taxonomy): Eukaryota > Metazoa > Chordata > Actinopteri > Syngnathiformes > Fistulariidae > Fistularia > Fistularia tabacaria. Next base: position 165,383 of record CAAKHD010004509.1, read on the forward strand.
TATAAATGCAGTATGTCCTATCAATTTAGATTAAAAAAAAAAAAAAAAAAAAAAGATACAAGCACAAAAAGCTTTGACAATACGGTCAACAACCCGCATTTCAGGTCAGGAAGCAAGAGGCTTGAATAGCGCTATGATTAGATGAAAAAATAAAGCAAGGTGAATATCATATCTATTTATTGCATCCCATTATGCATTTTAACCATTTTTAAACCCCTTTTAAAATGTCTTCCCTTTTTGGTGCAGTTTTTCCAATGCAAATCAATAAGATTGCATGAAATGAAACAAATTTGCAGTGATAGTGTAGTTAATAAGAAATGTAGATTTCGCTTTTGTCGGCTTCTGAACTGCTCAAACACCGGACTGCCTCGGTTTAAAATCTGCCCCACGTTGCTCCTCTTGACATCTCTCTCTCTCTTTCCGTCCCGGGAACACGGTGTCAAGGGCTCATTGGGGCCCAGCACCAAAGATGTGCTCATCTCCTTCCTCCCTTTGGCCCATATGTTTGAGAGGGTGGTGGAGGTACAGTACACCGTTGCTTGACCAGCGAATGTGCACGTGTTCTGTGTGTGTGTGTGTGTGTGTGTGTGTGTGTGTGTGTGTGTGTGTGTGTGTGTGTGTGTGTGTGTCCTCCGCAGGTACACTGCATGCTGACCCTTCATGACATTCATGTATCCTATCTTCCCCTAGCTCACATGTTTGAGAGGGTTGTGCAGGTATGTTGTGGATTTGTCTTCCTTAAAAAAAAAAATATATATATATATGTATGTAGTTTCATGAAATCCTATTGAATCTCATGAGCTTAAAGTTGTAAACGCTACCATATTATTGAAGAGCAAGTAGCGCCATCCAGTTCACATCCATTGTCTTCACACTGCCAGAGCATTCATCTTGCTGCTGACCCAAGGGTTTCTTCTTAGACGCGCCAATTTGTTTTAGCTTCCTGTGAGTTTGAGGATAAATTTGATGCTATTTTAATATAAACTTTTTGGGAATTCTACTAAAAAAAAAAGCAAGAGATTGCATAGGATTGTTCTAAAGGAAGTGCTAAAAATAGATGTGGCTTGCTGTCCCCTTAACAGAAATGATGCAATGCATGAAGTTAGTTAGTTCTGCTTATTTCTTTTTTAGGACCCTGCTAGTTTGAAAACATGCAAGAGAGTTGCTAATACTTATTCCATTGAAAATTATTTGAAAGCCCCTCTGTCACCCTCTTGTGGCCAAAATGGAATACTGTTTAATTAGCAACCTTACCCCCCCATCAGGGTGTCATCCTTATCCATGGAGCTCGGATCGGATACTTCCAGGGGGATATTAGGCTGCTGATGGATGATTTGAAAATGCTGCGACCAACTGTCTTCCCTGTGGTGCCACGTCTCCTTAACCGCATGTTTGATAAGGTACCTTTTTTTTAAATGTATTACATGTATCTTATGTTATTACATGTAAAAAACACCTTTCAATAATCTAATGTTTTTGAGCTTAATGAACAGTGGAGGCATTCTCATAATACATGTTTGATTTTTTACTTTTTATCTTTTTGTTCCCCACAGGTGTTCAGTCAGGCCAACACCCCCATGAAGAGGTGGCTGCTCGATTTTGCCTTCAGGAGGAAGGAGGCGGAGCTTCGTAACGGCGTGGTCAGGAAGGATAGCATGTGGGATAAACTCATCTTTAAAAAAGTTCAGGTAGATCAGGAACCGTCAGCCTCCACGAAAAAACTTTCAAATCAGTCGCCAAACTCTTCATATCCTTGGGGAAAAAATGAATAACTCCTCTCCACCTACACTTGGCTTGAGTGCTCTGATATTTTAAACTCTTAGGAGAAAATAATCAAAATTCCAAATCACCTGATACTCCCAAAGAATAAAAGAATCAAGAAATGCCCAAAGAATCAGCAAGAGTACCGTTTGTGTAATTGTCCTGTAATAATACCCTTGTTTTATGTGTGTAAAAAGGCCAGCCTTGGTGGAAGAGTGCGGCTCATGATCACGGGGGCTGCCCCCGTTTCCCCGACCATCCTGACGTTCCTGCGTGCTGCTCTGGGCTGCCAGGTAGAGCCGCTGAATGAACTCTCACGCTTGTGCGATTTTCAACTGTGGATTTAGCCGACGGAGTCAACCTTCTTGCTTGAATCGCCCCGCAGTTTTACGAGGGATATGGCCAGACCGAGTGCACGGCGGGGTGCTCCATGTCCATGCCTGGGGACTGGACAGCAGGTAACACCTCCACTACACTCTGGTACCCTGTCACACCCTTTCATTATACATAATTGTTCCTTGCTAAAAGAAAAAAAAAAACAATTGACCAAGCTGTAAGGATCAACATGAGAAGGTATATCAAACATTGTATTAAATTTTAAATATTGTGATATATATATATATATATATATATATATATATATATCATAATATAAACTGATTTAAATATATGTTGAATATTCTATTTAAATATTGATGTTGTACACATTTTCTTTAAAGGCCACGTGGGACCTCCTCTGCCCTGCAATGCCATTAAACTCGTGGACGTGGCAGACATGAACTACCTGGCAGCCAACGGAGAGGGAGAGGTGAGTGCCAATTGTGCACGATTGGTCAGGTAAAAAATTTGACATGAATTTCTGAGCGGATAAAGCACCTGCCTCCATGTCATACAGTAAGTGCATTTTTAATAACAATTATAATGGGGGGGGGCACAGAGGTTATAGCGATCATCCTTGGAACCAAACATTCCCGTTTCTAGTCCCGGCTCCTCCTAGTGTCTCGACGGGTTGAACCCCTAACTGCTCCCCTGTCACCGCTAGATGGCAGCCAACTGCTCATGATTCATCCATGATGGGTTAAATGCAGAGGGGGAATTCCCCTTAAGGGATTTATAAAGTATAAATCATTATTATTAAAGATATATTCATAGAGCATCTTCCAGCAAAGTGCTATACAAATGAGAAGTGTTAAGACTAGGGCGCAAAGGAACAAAGATACAAATACAATTTATTTTATCCACATATCTTGAAGTGACACTCGAAGGGGCTCGAAGCCATTAGACTCGAAACCGGGAGCCTTCTTGCGGTGAGGCAGAAGTGCGAGCCGCAGCGCCACCCAGAAGAGGGAAGAAAAAAAAAAACAACTCACTCACACATTGTATCATCCTTCTACAGCTTTGCTTTAAAGAATCAACAGTGCCAGCCTGTCTGGTGTCAAAAAGACTAGAACCCAGGGAGCGAAGCGCACATCCAGACACCGAGTCCAATAGATAAGGTAGTGCAACACCTAAAAGTCTGCTCTCGCCCAAACAGAGAGCCAGTGGAGGTTTACTTGCGGTAAGAACACGGACAGTTAGCAGCCTTTGGATGCGGTTCTTAGGCAACCTATATTAAAGGATCCCTGCGTCCTTTTATGACAAGATCTGATTTTAGCAATATTTTTAAGGTTGAAGAAGGCAATTACGGTGACCTCTTAAACATGAGGTGGAAAGATGTCGAAGAACACGCCGAGATTCTTAACTCTGTGATCACATCTGACACAGTTGCCCGAGGACAGTGAAACTATCATGCAGGTCCACTGACAACCATCTCCGTCCTGGCTTAGATCAGAAGCCGGAAATCTGATGATAAGCAGCTCGTAGCTGCAGCTAGAAAAATACTCATCCAGATAAGATGTTTTAGAGCGATTAGAGCTGTTAGAGCTATGATCAACCGGCCAAGGGTGAACGCCACCTCTCGCCCAAAGACAGCATGGGCAGCACATAATTCGGTGAATTTGCATTGAAAATAGTTCTGATATTGTCCCCAAAAAATGTTTTCAAAAAACGTTCTCTCTCTACCAGGTCTGTGTCAAAGGACCAAATGTATTCCAGGGATACCTGGGAGACCCAGAGAAAACTGAAGAGGCCATGGACAAGGATGGGTGGCTACACACAGGGGACATTGGGAGATGGCTTCCCGTGAGCAAAAGCATCCTTATCACTTTTCAAAGCAGCACGTGAACCTAATTTACGGAGTGGACTTATCCCTGTCTTCCTATGTTTTGGGTAGAACGGCACTCTGAAGATAGTTGACAGGAAAAAGCACATTTTCAAGCTGGCTCAGGGAGAGTACATCGCACCAGAGAAAATAGAGACCATCTATAACCGCAGCGACCCCGTTGCCCAGATATTTGTTTATGGCGACAGCTTACAGGTGGCCGATCCATCTCACTTGCTTTTCCCCCGTTTTGCCAGCTTGCAGTGTCCTTTCCGACTCAAAGTTGTGGTTCTTTGTCGAAAGGCGTTCCTGGTTGGCATCGTGGTGCCCGATCCCGACTTTTTACCCATCTGGATTAAGAAAAAGGGCTTCGAAGGGTCTTATTTGGATCTCTGCAGAAACAAGGTAAGGGGTAAAAAGTCTCCGCTTTTGTAGCACTTTTGACTACGTAAGCTGGAGCTGCAACGCAAGCCGTTAGCCAGACCATCTGGGCCGGGAATTGAACCACCAACTTTCCGATTGGAGGGGACACCCGCTCTACCAACTGAGCTATAACAGCCCCCAGTCAGCTGTATTAATTACAATTCTTGATTCAATGTTACACCTGCTGACCCCGTTCTGTTTGCAGGATGTGAAGAACGCCATTCTGGAGGACATCTTGAAGTTGGGCAAAGAGGCTGGACTCAAGTCTTTTGAACAGGTAACATTTCCTACATTCACAGCTGAATCCCCTTAAGATACAAAACCTTCAATTTAAGGCCGTCACTGCATCCTCGGCTCCAAATCAACCATACAAAAGGATCGCTTGACATTTTTTCAAATCTTAGTTTGTATTTTATTTTGACAAAAATAAACAACCCTCTCTGGTAAGATTTGCTCAGTTGTTCCTTTTGTTTCAATTTCAAGATGGAGGAAATCATTTGGGGTTTTACCAGAAAACATCGTCTGGAGACATTGTCCTGAAATAATTTAATAATTGCCTAATAATAATTTAAAAAAAAATCATTAAATGAGTCAGTCATTTTGTTCCAGAAGTAATTATAGAGAACCAGTGTTTGATTCTGCTGAGCCTCCTGTGGTTTTCTTTCTGTGCAGGTGAGAGACGTTGTGTTACACCCCGAGCTGTTTTCTATTCAGAATGGCCTCCTGACGCCAACGCTGAAGGCAAAAAGGGCCGAGCTCCGGACCCACTTCAGGGAGCAGATCGCTGAACTATACGCTAAAATCAAGATGTGAGCCGGAACCCGAGCTCAGGGGAGACTTATCTTCGGCCACAGCCAAATATGCTTTATTGGATACACCCCATCCCCATATTGTTGAATCAGATTTTGAATGAACTGGATAACTCTCTTGTCGTTGTTTCCCCCCAATCTTTTAATCGTGCCACTGAGTTAGTTTCTCTGGATTTACAGATCCAAGGCTGGGGGGGAGGGGGGGGGGTATATTTGCCATTTCAGACGAGAGAATAGTCCATTTTTCCCGAGACCATTTCAGCTCTTACATTTCTGACACCAGGGACTCTAAACATGCTTTTTATCAGTTATGGTAATGGGATTATTTATGTACCGGACTATTTAAAGTGTTGGTTGTGTATTTAAGTTTATTTTTTCTGTAGTCATCAAACCTGTAAATTATTTGCTTGGAAAGAAAAGCTTTGCCTTATGTATCTTGTGTTATCAATTCCCTGCATTCCTTTTATTTTTATTGTGCTTTTGGCTTGAGGTTTTCAAAGTTTGAGGCCCCACATACAATAAAAAAAAGTTTGCCAGTAATTCAAAGTTATGATTGATCTCTAGTCTTGTAAACCACTGAGGGTCAGACAACTGAAAATGTCAAACAGCTTTTGAAACAATTTCTTAAAATGACCCCACAGTTCCCACTCAAAATAATATTCAGAACGCTGAGTGGTTTGTGTTGGAAGTTTTTGTTCACTGTGCATCTAAAAAAACAAATTAATATATCGCAACTGTCTCATACTTTGGAAACCTGCCTTTACTTTTTAAACGCCTATCAAAATAGTTTAAATTGTCTAATGCAAATTATTTGGGAGTTTGGTGTTTTTCGTGGTTGCATTGGGAAACCTGAGTTAATATATGTATAATGTAAGTATACAGATTTATATATTCAAAATTTCTGGCTTTTCATTTAAACTACATACAGTGCTATCACGTTCTAAGTGCATTAATCACCCAATATTGTGAATTTCTGTTACACTGCTCAGTTTCAAACAAATTACAGACTTGCTTGGGTATTTTGCAAGTGGATTCATGTTTGGTCAGCAATCCTGCAGTTTTGTGTTGAAAATGTCTGCCGTTTGGGGTCCGGGTGTGAATTCAAGATGTTATACGTGTTCTGGATTTTATTTAATACTAACATTCAGTTGCAGAGCTTTAGAAGTGAACGTTATTCTGCTCACATTCCCTATTCTCACAAGAAAAGGGTGAAGATGCAGTTTTTGTGCTGGAGTTCAGATTTACGTGTTGACTTCCCACAGGAGTTATTTAGATATTTACAATACGATTTTAAAACTGAACACACATTTTCAGTTCAGAAATGTTTAAATAGTTATGAAACAAGTACCAAGTTGTTGTAATTTGTTAATAAAGCGGATTGATAAGCCTCTTTAGAAAAAGTTGCCTCAATGCAAAAATGAAGACGTCCTCTAGTGGGCATCAAACTCCGCCAGGCACGCGAGCAGAAGCTGATCTGGGATTTCTGCGCGGTTTCGCTCAAAGTTGTCAAGGCTCTCTGAGAAAGCCTGGTCGTCCTGCCTGTCTCCCCACTCGCCGCCCTCCACTGGACTCTCCGGCTCCTGCCCGGCTGTCTGGCTGAATTCGATGTTCCCCGCATCATCCATTAAGAACGCCTGGTCCTCCTCATCCTGTCAGTCGACACAAAGACATGCATAGCGTAACTGTACAAGCGTTGCAGCCCCAAACACCAGAAAGACTTCAATGTTATTATGATCAATGTCACACGCGAATATATACAGTAGCATACTGGTGGAAAAATCAGCTACAGACCATTGTCATGAGGTAGCTCATACAAATTTCCTGTGGCAACGGGTAACCTGTAACAGGAAGTTCAGAGTTACTTCCTTGCCACCTGCAAATAACTCCTGACGGCAGGCAGGTTGTGTGTTTATTCTTATGTTCTTTGTGTGTATTGTTCCCACTAAATACCCAAAACATACTTGAGGATCTGAAGTTCCTGCATTCAGGATCGTGACACTTCTGGTACCAGACCTCTTCTCTGAGATCCACGACAATTCTGCAGAGGAGGAAGATGAGAATGCGGTGATTTGGCAGAGAGCCTGTGCACAACGCCCAGCAGGGGTGCAGTGTGTACGTACATAATGTTGTTGCTTTTGTGAAATCTGCCCACGTTTTCACACCAGCGGTATTTGGCGATGTCGTAGACGAGCAGCTGCTCGGCCGTGAAGTAGCTCCACTGTCTGATCTCTGTTGGGTCGAAACACGACTTGTTCAGAAAATGTTGGCCCAGTTGTGTCCGAAAACTTTACAGACGAATCGAAAAGGGCAAATTTCTTCTAAAAGGATTCACCACATTTATATAAATGGAATAACAAAGTTCTGTAATGCCTTACTTCCTTCTATCCCGTCCTTTTTAACCACTGTCAGTATGAAGTCGTCCACTCCTTGGTGAGGAGACGACTGGCAACCAGACATTGAATCTGCCCGAGAAAGGTTAGAACATTTAAGTAATCGTGAAGTTGAATATAGAAAGAAAAAAAATCGGGAACACGTGAATACTGCTGCTGAATTTCACCTGGGTTCGTAGGGGACCTCTGGATTTGGGGTCTCCAGGTCTTATGTCCCTTTGTTTCTGGGGTGTCCCATCTGAGGATCTTCTGATCTTTGAAGCTGCGGATACATAGCCGGGAGCTCAGACAGTGTGTAGTTTGGTTCTTCACAAAAAACGGAAAATTGCAGCTTTGACATACCTTACGTTACAAACCAGGGAGGCCAAGAATATGCTTTCTTCCGCAGAGATTCCCTTCTGAGGTCTGGCAATGAACTTGTTGTCATCTGCCAAAGTGAAGGCTGCATTTTTCCCCGCTTTTGAAGACTTGTAAAGACGGAAATTCCTGTTCTTGGTGTAGACGCCTAGGTTTAAAATTTTTAACCATTAATTCTTTTTGAATGCTTACTTCTATACAAGTTACAATTGAGATTGAATAAAAAAAAAAAAAGGGGAAAGGCTGTGGGTGTCCTCACCGAGATCCACAAAGAATCCCGGTTGGCCATCTTTGTTTTTCATGTAAAGGAAGCCCAGGTCTGTCTTTTCTTGTTTACATCGTTTGGACGGCGGACTTTCAAATGCCGCGCCTACTTTTTTCGGCCTTGCTTCATTTGTCCTGTTGGTAAAAACGTGTGTTGATGGGGTACAGAGTAAATTAGTGTTTTTCTGCAGAGGTGAGGAAAAAACCCAAAACAAACCCTGGTTGACTGCTCCCTGCCATTGAGCCGATCCCAACTTCCAAAGTGCTTTTTGTCGGTGTAATGGCTTGTTGAAGAATTGAATGAATAAATGCGCCTGAAACAGAAACAGCTGATTGAATAAGAGTTCAGGGTTGTAAAGAAAATTGATCGTGTGTGGCTGAGTGTGTGTCTGTCAAACAGGGACAGGAGAACTTAAGGGAAATTCGGTGGTCAGCAGTGAAACATACCGACATGCGAGTTGTCCTTGAAGGCCGCATTTTCTAGGCTGAAGATGAGATGCCGACTGAACTTCTCCTCGGTGCTGGAGTCCAGATTGAGGACGTTTTTTGCCGAACATTCAATCCCATAAATTTCCAGTAGCCTTTCACAAACATACTGTTGGACACAAGTCACAGCCAACTAAATACACCGCCTACATGTGTTCAGGGCGTGGGTGCGGGGTGGAATCATTGCTGTATTCCTCAATATTCTTCACAGCAGAGAGACCCTTATTTATGTGCAAAACAACCTTCACATAGGTTTAATGAATATATAAGACTGCATAGAATTATAAATGAAAATTACACAATTCTGGTTGGGGCGGTTTTGGGATACAAAAGGTATTTGAAATGTGCCTACATGGATGAGCTTCGACACCATATGAGTTCCATCGGCGCCTCTGTTTGATTGTTTGTGGAACTCCAAGTCGAAGTAAAGCTTGCAAACAGCGCCCTCTGGAATCACCTCGTAGCAGTGCATCAATGACTGAGGGAACGTCCTGAGAGAAGCGCAGGGTTTGGTTTTTTTTTTTTGTTTTTTTTTTTAAACTATGAAAACACTCCCACGGCTTTACCTGTAATAATGCCACAGTTCGATGTAACTGGTAACCAGGAAGATCCTTTGACCTTGAAGAGACTTTTCTTTTTCAAGTGCAAATACATGTACAGTCTAAAGAATGAAAATCAAATATTGATAACACACCTTAGTTCGACAGGCTTCTGAAGAAAACACATTAGTTCGGAACGGATTCGCCCATAATCAAAGTGAAAAATTTTAATAAAATTGATGCGGAAGCATTCTTTAGACATGTCAAATAAAAATGGCAATTTTAGTCAAAATAAAATCACAAAGATAATTTTTCAAAGTCACCCAAAACTAGTCTGGTGAGGTATCACTATAGATGTTATAGAGTGATAGCAACTAAAACAAAACAACTTTGTTGACAGGACTCCGTAGCAGCCATTTTGATATTATGCCTGTAAATATATTGAAAACCAGTGTCACAAAAATCCAGTGTTCACCTCTTTGCAGCTCTTAGCAAAGCTGATGGCCAAACTCTGACGAAGGAAGAGTTTCCAAACAGAGGATGGCTGGCATGGCCACAGTCGAGGTTTGTACGCCGCGACCATTGGATTCTGCTGGAATGACTGAGCGAGCTGCTCAACCTTCTTTAGTCTTTCTTCCCACCTCTTCATCCTCACCTTCCTTCATGCAAGCATAAACTCACAGGCAGGAAAACCTGCTTGTAATTAACCTTTGCCAGACAGAAAAAAAGCAGAGGAGTCCTGTCTTCAGTCTGTAACACACAAAATGTCTTAATAATTTGAATGTAAAACATATGAAAAGTTTAAAATTATGATCCACCAGTATCAGATAGCTTTATCCATTTCTGTGATTTCAATGAGATCCTGTAAAACAGAAATGGTAATAAATAATAATAACGATAATAAAAAAAAAGTAAATCACCGTCATAAATGGTGTGACCCTTGGTATTTTTTCTATTTTTTTAAACTACTAGAACATATTTTTTATTAATAATATCTTAATGTTACATTCATTACTACACAGGACAAGGTGTTACAGTCCCTTGTGCCATGATCCTAAGAAAATACACCAATTCAGGCTGTAGAGAAGCCATCTAGACCAAACAACCAGCACGCTACTACCCTACCACCATTTATCTATATAAGCCAACAGCAGCCTGAAGCATATCATCAGGGTTTTCAAGTGGGCATCTTCCATCATCAGTGTTTCGTCGAGTTAGGCCCACGACACCTCAAGAAGGCTTGACAGGGAACTCCAGCATCCTGGAAACACGCCCCTACATGCTACATAGCTACTGCCCACGCAAACAACCTTTACTTAATGAAGTCCCCAGCAACCATGCTTCCTTCTTAGCCACAACCATTCACTGGCTCGTTCTGCCGCCCGAGACGCGTTACTGACCGCAAGTTTCAGGCTCCGTCCACAAATGCCCAACTCAGTCAGTAGACCAACGACAGACTTCGCCACAAACCCACGACAGCCCACCTCTACAGGCCGCACCTGAGCCCTCCAACCTTGCTGGTCTGCCTCCATCTCAGCATACCTAGCTTTTTTGCACTCACTAGCCTCCTCAACGCAATCCTCCCAGGGGACCGTAAGCTCAATAAAATTAACTATCCTCTGTACCCTGTACCACAGCACCATATCTGGCCATAGCCTGGTGCTAACTATATATGCTGGGACAACCAGCTGCTGATTCGAATCAGTAATCAGCTCCCGGGCCCCGCCAAGACTTAGCTGCCCTGCGTGGTGCCTGCTCTTAAATGATCTAACCTTTTCTCCCTCGCGTACAAATTTAATGTGCCTAGCCTCCTGATTACCATCTACAGAATTTATTTCTAATCGCTTTTCTTTCACTGCTGTTGCCAAACATTTCAACACCTGGTTATGACACCAAGTGTATCGCCCCTGGGAGAGACTAACCTTACACCCTGATAATGTATGTCTAAGTGTGCCCATCCCAGAACACAATGGGCAGGCATCGTCCTCGCCCAACCGTTGCTTTAAGTTCTGGGGAGATGGTAGCACATCATACGTAGCCCCTATCATAAATCTAATTCTACTAACCCCCATGCTCCAAAACTCTCTCCACTTCAATGTTCTTCGTTCAACGTTTTCCCAATTCACCCACTGCCCTTGCTTTGCCTGTGACACTGCTCTAGCATGCCTTACTACCTCCTCTTGCCTATGTATTTCATCTACTATCAATTTCCTCTTTTCTACAACTGATGCCTTGCTCCACACCGGTTTACCTATAGACAACCCTAAGCCTCCACGCCCATGCTGCACCCGACCTATAATATCCCTATGACTAAGGGCTGCCTGTGCTTCCTGCACTGCCTGCTTCCTCCCTGTCCTAACCATGGGTGCCACACTCCTAACCACTGAGTCCTTTGACTAGTTAAGTGTAATTTCCAATCTAACCTCAGCACACTAGTACTCCTCTGACAGACTAGAAACTGGCAACTCCAACATGCCTTTCCCATACAAGGCCACGCTGCTTAGGCAGCGTGGGACTCCGAGCAATTTCCTAATAACTGAGTTTAACATTCTGTCAAGCTTCTCTACCTTTGACAAGGGAACCTCAT
>CAAKHD010004511.1:3727-19987 GCA_901007705.1 Fistularia tabacaria
CTCCCCCCGTTTGTCCCCGGGGGGGGGGGGCCCGCCCCCGGGGGCCCGAAACACCCCCCCCCCCCCGGTGGCGTGGGGGGAGGGAGGGCCCCCCCCCCCCCCCACCGCCACCAAGCAGTTTTTTTTTAATGACTTGAGATTTGAGTTTGTCGTTCTCCTCCTCGTCCGTTCTCTACATATCAGCGACGAGCCCTGGTCAGTTTGTTCTCAGAGGCTTCCTTCTCCACCGGAGGCAGGTGACCGTCTCTCGCTCTAGTCTTCCCTCCGCCGGCCTCCGTCTTGTTCTCACCCGTTGAGAGGAAGACGAGCGCGGACTCTTTCGAGCTGCTCTCGGCTCGTTGGGACTCTGGAGCTCCTGCCTCCCTCCTTCCTGGCTTTGTCACTTTACGGCTCTGCAGACCTTCTCCCTCAGGCGGGGGGGGCAGGGCGGTGACTCCCGGCCGGCCGTCGTGTAAATACTTCCCGTGGAGTCGCCGGACTCCATCCGTCAGCGAGGAACGGTGCCGTCGAGCAGAAGCCGACCTACCTTCTCCGTGAAAAGGAGCAGATCTGGCTCTTGATGTTAAGCGTTCTTCTCCGTCTGGATGTCCTCGTATGCAACACACACCTTTATATCCATATTTAAGTTTGTATCTGTATCTCAGTATGCAAATTCAAATAGGTGTTCAATTAAAGTGATTTATTGCTGGCAATGTGAACATCTGCTGTTTCTTCCACGACACGAGGCCAGAAGCCACGTAGATGCCTCCTGGTGCAGCCCGCCCATGGGGACAAGACCTGGAGTCCAGGAGAACTGATGTTCTTTAAAACCTTTATTGATCACATCTATGTACAGTCGCTTCATCCTGGCGTCCAGGAGGCCCAGAGTCTCCGCACCCCGGCGGCACTCGCTCCGTTCCTCCCGAGTCCGCGACCCCGTCGGTCCACCGAGCCATCCGGCGCCCGGATGCTCTGTCAGAGCAGCTGCAGGCCGTCCACGGCCACGGCGTCCATGGCCAGGCCGTTCTCCAGGGCGGTGTGGAAGATCTCCAGGGCCTGTTCCAGGGGCAGGACACCTCCCTCGCTGCTCTCGATGATGGCGATGGTCTCCCCAAACTCGTTGCACATGATGGTGGGGGTTCCCCCCGCCTGTGAGGGACCAGACAGTGGAGAATCAGGCAACAGAAACCTTAGGGGATCCCCCCCGCCGCCGCCTTGCTCAAGGGACCCCGGGCGCCGGTTCTGACCTGCTGGACCTCCGCGGTCTGGATCTGGATGAGTTGAGGCCGCCCGGCAGCGGCTTCTGCGGCGGAGGGCCCGGCCGCTGCCCCGGCGGAGCCGGTCGCCATGGCGGCGGCCTCCTCGTCCAGCCTCTGCTGCCTGGCGTGAGTCTTCTTGTGGTTCCTCAGGTTGGAGAAGGTCTTGAAGGCCTTCCCGCACTGCGGGCAGACGTGCGGCCGCTCCCCGGTGTGCGTGCGGCGGTGCTCGGCCAAGTGCATGCTCTGGATGAAGCCTTTGCCGCACACCTCGCAGCAGAAGGGCCGCTCGCCCGAGTGCGTGCGCAGGTGCTCCCGCAGATGTGTGTTTTGGCGGAAGCGTTTGCCGCACACCTGGCAGGGGAAGGGCCTCTCCCCGGTGTGGACCCTCTGGTGGAGCGCCACCCCGGACGACGACACGAACAGCTTCCCGCAGACGGGACACTGGTGGGCTTTGGGCCGCTTCCCCGGGGGGTGTTGGGGCCGGCCGGGGCCCAGGCCCAGGCCCAGGCCCAGGTGGCTCAGCCGGTGCAGCCGCAGGTTGGCGGGAGAATTCAGCTTCTTCCCGCAGAGGGTGCAGTCCAGCCCCCCCCGCGGCCCTCCGGCACAGTCCTCCCTTTCCGTTTCCGCCGCTCCAGAGGTCGAGGGTTCTGCGCCCGACGCGCCCTTGTCGCCGGCGCCGTCGGCCCGCACGCTCGGCTGTCCACCGGGGTGGCGCTCCAGGCAGTGACCGTCTCGCTGCTTCCTGGTCAGGAAGCCGGCGTCGCAGAGCGAGCAGGGGAAGGGGGCGGGGGCCCCGGGGTGGCGGTTGTAGCGGTGGGCGGCCAGCTTGTTGGGCCAGCGGAAGGTGGCCGGGCAGTCGGGGCAGGACAGGGACGCGGCGCCGGAGTGCAGCAGGCTGTGCTGCCGGAGATTGGACGACTGGGAGAAGGAGCGGCTGCAGACGCCGCAGCGATGGGGACGGGCGCCCGAGTGCACCAGGTGGTGACGCATCAGGTTGGCCAGGGAGGAGAAGGTCTTCCCGCAGTCGGAGCACTGGAAGGGACGCTCGCCGGTGTGGGTGCGGAGGTGGTTCCGTACGTGGATCTGCTTCTTGAAGGACTTCCCGCAGACGCCGCACAGGAAGCTGCGCTCCGGCAGGTGGGCTTTGCGGCGGTGGTGGACCAGCTGCAGCTGCGAGGAGAAGGTCTTCGGGCAAGAACGACATGAAAACTGTCCTCTGTCCGAGGACGCGGGTGGAGTTCCTCCGGAGGTCCCTCCTCCTCCCCCTCCTCCTCCGGAGGGACTTTTCTCGGCGCAGTTGATTTCTCCTTGGATGGATGAAGATGACTCTTCCACCACCTTCTCCTCTCCCTGCTGCCCCTTCTCGCCTTCTTCCACCGCGCTCTGGCAGCCGTAGGCCGGATCTTCTCCCATCTTCTCCATCTCCTCCTCGGTGAGGGGGGCCAGCAGGTCGATGCCGGCGTCCTGGCGCTGAGCGAGGTTCTTCTCTCTGGCCCTCTGCAGGATGGCCAGAGCGGAGAGGGAAGCTCTTCTCGGCGCAGAGACCTGGAAGAGACAACCGCCGTGAGCCGTCCGAGCGACCGCGTCCGAACGCGCCGTCGGAGAGGGGATCGGTTACCGTGGAGACGGGGCCGCTCAGGCCGTAGGCGTCATGGTTGAGGTGGCTCCTGCGGTGGTAGAGGTACTTGGTCATGTTGGTGAAGGTCTTGTTGCAGAACTGACATTTATGCAGCGGGTCGGCGGTGTGGGACTTCCTGTTCGACACAAAGACACGGACGTCAAGGCGGAGCCGGAGGCGGCGTCTGACCGGCGCCCGCGACCTCGCAGGAGATACCTGTGCATGATGAGTGTCATCTCCGTGGTGAAGCCGTGGCCGCAGTCCACACACAGGTACCTGGCCACGCCCGAGTGCGTGCGCATGTGCGTCTGCAGCGACGTGGCCTTCTTGAACACCTTGCCGCACTCCGGGCACTCGTGAGTGCCTTGCTCATGGACGCGCTTGTGAGCCGCCAGTCGGTTGATGGAGGTGAAGGTGCGGCCGCAGAGCGTGCACTGCTGGGGCTTCGCCCAGGCCGCCGCCTTCTTCTCCGCCGCTCGGGACCTGGGGCCGTCCGTCCTGTCCGGGCCGTCCTCCCTCCCTCTCATCTCCTCCAAGTCGCTCATGACCCCTGCCTCCCCGCTCTCCTTGTCCTGAGCCAGGAAGTGCTCTCCCTGGTGCTGCAGGAAGTCCTCCGGGGTCTGGAAGAGGAGCGAGCACTCCGAGCACTCGTACGGGTGGACCACCACCATCTCGGCCGGGTGCCGCCGGGGGTCGTCCTGCGCGCCAGGGGTCAACCTCAGCTCCAGCCTCTGGACGCCGTTCTCCACGCTCAGCTTGGCCGGGGACCCCCGGCCCACGGCGGGCAGCAGGGGGGGCAGCCTGAGACGGCGCTGGGCGGCCGAGCCCGAGCCGTCGGCCAGGGCCTGGGCCGTGAGGATCTGCAGGTGCATGGTGGCCGAGCCGGGGGTCGGGGTCACCGGGGGCAGCAGGGAGGAGCGCGGCGTCGACCTAGAGATGGAGTGGCGTTTCTTCTGCTGCTGCTGCTGCTGCTGGGCGAGAACCTGCAGGGGACAGATTCACAGAGGGCCGTCAGACCCGACGTCCCGGCTCTTCATCCACCGGGGGGGCCTTCATCTCCAGACCTGAGCCAGAATCTCCCCCGCCTGTTGCTCGCTCAGCACGTAGTTCTGCACGCTGTTCAGGGGGGTGATGGTGCCGTCGGGTTGAAGCACGTACTCCTGCAGCGGGGAGGAGGACACACAGTGACAGGCCTTCAGAGCTCCTTCCAGTCTCAGAGGTCCCGGCGACGCAAAAAAAAACCACCGTCTCCCGGCAGAGGATCCGGGACTTCACCGTGTCTTTCGGTGATCTGCCGAGGACGAGTAGGGTCACGGTGCCGGAACCCGTGCGGACTAGATGAACCGGGGGTTGTTAGGACTCGGCCGAAGGTTCTTACCATGGTCTCAGAGCTGCTGTGGGTGCTGCTCCTGTTGTGGGTCCGTCGGTGCTGCAGCCACCTCTCAGGGGAGTCGAACAGAGCCAGGCAGTCCAGACACTGGTACTGGACTGGTCCAGACACCTGCTCGTCTCCCGCCGCCTCCAGGGCTTCGCACATCTCTGAGGAAGGAAACTGCAGGGTTAGAGGGACAAAGGTCTGCAGACTGACAGCAAGGAGGAGCAGTCCGGGCGTGCAGGAGCTGAGATCTGATGGCCCTTCAGCTGGTCCAGAACCATGGGATCGGTGGTCCTCTCAGGGGATCCGCCCTCCTGTTTCAGAATTCGGTCTGACTAGGGCTCCCTTGTTCTCTACTGGAGCGATAGGGGTGTGGTGCCTTGCTCAAAGGCAACGCGGCATCGGGGAATCAAACCCTTGAGAACATCTCTCCACCACACTTCCTGCTCTCCATGCAAATAGAAGCCTCCACGCTCCTCGTGCTCCTCCTCGCTGTTCAGAACTGAGAAGGCACTGAGAAGGCGCCTTCCGAGCAGCTGACCCAGCCGGAGGTTCTGATCAGCAGCCAGACCTTCACTGGGCGGGGACAAGGTGCTCTGTGGTGACTAGAAGCACTGCAGCCAGAACATCCAGAGACCTCCACTGGGGGTAGAGGTGGTCTTCGCTTCGTTGGCAGACGATTAACGGACACTTTCGACTGGTGCTTCCAAGCACAAAGATAGGAAGGTGACTCTGGAGAGCAGCGGGTCTCTACAGTGGACCCTGGACCCGCTTCCCCTTCTCACGGGGAAGAGGAAGCTCCGCACACGCGCACATGCCACTAACACGCACTGTTTGACGGCGACGTGCCGAGGGGAGGCCTGAAGGGGGCAGCAGTGTCGGAGCCTGGACGCGGTGACTGCACCGGCTCACAGCAGAAGAACAATGAGGAGCCTTCAAGCTGCAGACACTCGGTGGTTCACCACCAGACGTGAACGCATGAATCTGCTCAGGTGCAGATGAAGGCGGAACTCCATCCCATCCTCCACAAGTAGAGCGATCCAAGATGAGAGGACAAAGTCAGAGGATTGACAGCAGACGTCGGTTTCCGTGACTTCAGCATGGAGACGTCACAGACGGTGTTCTCGTTGAACAGCAGGTCACCTTCCAGGTGACGTTGAAACACGTTTGGTTGACGGTAGCGTGAAAAGAGACGCGTCTCACCTTGTGGCTCCGCCTCCAGCCCAGCTTCCCTCATGTGCATCTCCTGGTGCTGCAGCAGCTCCTCAGGGTTGAGCAGGAGGATGCCGCACTCCAGACACTGGTACTGCTGGCTATGGCCCAGGTCTGAGGCCCCCTGGACAAGCGACGCCTCCCCCTCACCTTCTTGTCCAGTGTGGATCTGCTGATGAACCAGCACGTCCTCCAGGGTGTTGAAGAGCTCGTGACACTCGCTGCACATGTACTGGTGCTCCACATACACACCTTCAACCTCTTCCTGCTCCTCCATGCTGTGTGTGTGTGTGTGTGACTGAGTGAGTGACTGAGTGAGTGTGTGTTAATTGTCACACAACTTGTGTTTTTGCAATGTGCAACAATCAATTACGGCTTCCAGACCAATGACTTGCGTTCTTGTGGGCCACAGGAAGGTCACCTGGGGAGAAGAAGGAGAAACATCTCAGGTATGTTCCAGAGCCCTGGGTGTGATGGCTGCAGTGTTCAGGAGCAGCCCTGCCGGCTAAAACACCGGTGTGTCCCGGTCCCGCGGCTCCAGCCGGTTCGACCCACAATCCGCGTCGGCGGCGCTGTCCGGCGGTGTGATGGCAAAGGGAGGGCTGTTGGCGGCGCTCCCTCCGGCTGAGCAGAGCAGTTTCTCGGCACCGCGGTTTCCTGACGGCCGTCGCCGGTTGGTCGGGCGGCCCGTCAGGCGGCGCTAGCCACTTTTCCCCGCAGCTCTCCGCCGCGGACGGCGGGCCCGTCGGTGCTCTTACCTCGCTACTGTGGTCGGACGGTCCCGGCCGCAGACATAAGGCCTCCTTCACTCGGCCCCTCGTCTTTCTGGCCGGCAGATTCGCTCACACTCTCTGCGGAAATGCAGGAAGTGGACGCGGGTCGCGGAAAAAGCCATTTCAAAGCGTGTGGACAAACGTTAGCCCGCTGCTCGCCTCCATTTTTTGTTAATAAGCTCCGCCTAATGCGGTAGTCAGTCAGACTTTGCCCTCTCTGATTGGACAAACAGGTTGTCAGTCACAAACCAGCTTCAGCTAAAGGGAACTGTAGTTTTTAACGTTGTTATCGTTTCACAAACTCCCAACTGCGGCGACCATTCATTCGTTATAATCCCTTTTTGAGGATTCATGCTCGAGTCAAAACAAACCTGTTGAGGTACGTAGTTGGGTCGTCAACTATCTCGACATGGATTTTTCGTTTGCGCTCGACGGGATTCTGTAATTGTGTTACATGAAAAAATGGAAAAACAAAAACATAAAAAAATAAACAAAAGAAAACCATACCATCAAACGACTATTGATCAATAAAAGTGCCGAAACGTGTGCCTAATTTTCAAATCCTGAAGTCCAAGTTTAAAAAATAAAAAAAATAAAAAAAAAAACTCCAAGTCCCAAGATTCCCTGCGAGGTTTGCGTCGCTGTGCGTCAACTCCCGGTCCCCCCACCATCGCCGCTGTACAGAGGAAGAAAGGGGGAGACGGACGGGCTGGATTGACCGCTGCAAGTGTAGTTTTTTAGTTAAATGGGACGTCAAAACAGCCGAATCTAGCCGAAGCCCCTCTCCGTGTGGCTGCTGATAACGCTCACCCTCCACCCCGGCTCCAGTCCTCACCAACATGAGCGGCAGCGGGCGGCCCAGGACCAGCTCATTCGCCGAGCCTCCCGGAGCTCCCGGGTCCGCCGCAGCCGGTGCCGGATCGGCGGTGGCCGGTGGAAGCTCGACAGGAAAAACTGGGGCTTCGCAAGCCGCCGGGGGCAGCGCGACGAGCTTCGGGAACCTGAAGCTGCCTCGTAAGTGTGACTCGTTTCCTCTTCGTGGAGCCTAAGCGAATTACGACAGGCGACGAAGCTGCGTCCTTTGCGGTAATTCAAGGGTTTCCTCGGCATTTCTCCCCGACTGTCGACCGGCGGTGCGGCTCTTTGCTCGCAAGCTTGTGCTAGCCCCACTTAGCTGTTGGCTAGCGCCACTTAGCCGGAGGCTAGTCCCGCTTAGCCGGAGGCTAACGTTAGCCGTGTTTTTCACCGCGGCACCTCCTCGATCGACGGCCCGAATCGAATGGTTGTCGCGATCGGATCGACCCCGGAGCCCTACGCGGACGCCGGGAGGGGAATTAACAGCTGTCAGAGAAGTTTCCGCCACTCCGAGGCGGATCGGCGGATGCTAACGGTTAGTCCGGTCAGCCTCGCTCGGACAGAGTCCTCGCACACAAATATTCAAATGTTCGAAAGAGCCAAATCTCCCGCTAACGTTTGTAAAGCCTAAGTTGACTCTCATCGGTGCTTAGATGGATGTATTTCGCACAGTTTTTGCGCCATCCCCTTTCGGAGCGGATTTCGCACTCGGCTTTGCCATGCTAGGCTAGTGTTACCTTCACTGTGATGTTAATAGTGTCTGTGTGGCTGAAACGTACACTGGTGATTCTGTGACAGCCGTGGAAAGGGTCGGTCTGCTGCTCACGACCCGGGTTCCTCCGTGGGCCGACTCTCCAATGACACCAGAATGCTGTCGGGATGTTGCCTCTGGGTTTGGCACATTGTGAATGCACAGGTTAGCTCTTAACAACTCCCTCCAACTTGCGGAAGGTGTGTGGAGCTGCCGTGGAGGCAGAGCCCACTGCAGTGACTGAGATCGATGACAACGATCTCCAGTTATTGAATGAAAGATGGCTTTCTGCTGTCAGAGGGTCCAAGACACATCCACCCGGGCTCCCCCAACGCTCAGCCAGACGGGTCCCAGCTGTAACCGGTCCTCTGCCGTGTCCCATGGCTCTGGGTTCCCTCTCCTTTCTGCCATTGCTTCTCTTCAATGCCCATGGCTACTTTGAGCCGTAGCTTTACTCGGTGTTGTCAGACAATTTGGCAGCATGTAAGAGGTACTTTATCTGCGGCTCCAGGGAAAAAATAACTTTCTGGTCACATTAAGAAGCCATAATTATACCGCTCCCTCAGCACGACAATGGAAATACGACAGATGCTAATGAAAGAACCAGCGTTCTGTCCCGTGTCGGTGGTTTGAGCGAACCAGAATCTGATAAACCCTTGTCTCAGGTCCGTGGATTTATCGCTGTGTCATCTGAGTTTTTTCCAGCGATGACACAGTCTGCTCAAGTTTTCTATTATTCTTTCTAAGTCTCCTTGTCAGTAGTGACAGTTCAGCAAACCTTCTGGCCTGTGAACAAATGAGACATTGCAGTGTGTGATAACCCGCCCGGGTCTGCCGTGTTTGTGTTTAGCATGCGTTGGGAGCTGAGTCCAGGCGGTGACGCCGTGTCGCTGTGTTTATCCCAGAGGCAACCCTTTTCCCCATCAATTGGTCCACTTATTTCAAACGATGAATTTTCGCTGATCTGCCACTTTGTTGTGATGTTAACTCGTGATGTGGAAACAGCAGGACCTGAAGGAGGCATTCATGGAGCTGTCCGCCAGCCACAGAGAAGAAAGTAACGGCGTATAAATAGAGCGGCCCTGCAGTGCTGTGACCTCACAGACAGTGATGTCAGCTCACAGCAGTCTCGGCCGCTGGGATGTCACTGCCTTTATGACCTCACACACACAAACACACACACACACACACACCTCCATTGTGGTTGATGACACCTGTCAGGAGACTCCGTGATGCCTCTGTCCTCACAGTGACTGACAGCTCTGAGCAGCTTCAGGTTTCAGGCTGCAAGAAGCAAGCAGACGTGGCGAGAGGCCAGGGTGGGGCCGATCCACACCACCTCCGCCCTCAGTGATCGGGATCCCGCAGCGTCCGCATATTGATCCGTGAAGCTCCTCTGCGTGAAGACAACCGAGGAGCTGCTCCGCCCCGTTTGTTAGCTGGTGTCCAATGGCTTCTTCTGCTAGATGGGCTGCGTCTCATGACTTCTGCCGATTTCCTTCCCAAACCTAAACCCGTCCTGTAGTGAGGAGTTGATCTGAGCTTGTAACTGACCGCCTGGTTGTGTCTGTGGAGGTTCTTAGTCATCCAGGTCAGGGTGAATTCTTGTCAAAATCTTCCTTTCGTAGTGACTGGGCCTGAATATCCCCACTTGAAATTCAAGTCAAGTTGCCACGACAGGAAAACCCCTGGTAGTCGTAGTTCCTTACATCCAGATTTCTGCCGGGAAATGTCCCCGGGCTGTCGGGGAACTCCTAAATGTCGAGCTGTAGACCTCCATCCATCATGAATCTGATGCTGTCCTGCCGACTGAAACAACCTGCCCGCAGACGGGGCCGTGTTTTCAGTCCCTTGGGCGGCAGCCCACGGCTTCCCTGTTTTCACGCAGAAGGTGAAAGGAGTCTGGAGGACACAGAGCCGTCGCACCTCCGTGGGTCGTAGGCGCTGCTCACCTG
Source organism: Fistularia tabacaria (assembly GCA_901007705.1). Lineage (NCBI taxonomy): Eukaryota > Metazoa > Chordata > Actinopteri > Syngnathiformes > Fistulariidae > Fistularia > Fistularia tabacaria. Next base: position 13,505 of record CAAKHD010004511.1, read on the forward strand.
GCCAGGGGCCTCCATTGCCGACCCGGACCGCTGAGTGACAGCTCGTCTTTGTATTCATTATTCAGGGGCCTATCGGCCTCCGCTGCTCCATAATTGATGTTCCTCTTCAGACGGAAGCTGTCTGAAGAGCAGCTGAGAGGAACACAGAACGTCTCTGTGCTGAGTGGAGAACCCAGAATGTGCTCAAACCACAGGGCCTGAAGTCCCAGCTGAGTGTTTGCTGCTGACCCGTGGGGCCATTCATCCCAGATCTTTGGCCAATCATGTGGCTTCCTGTCTGCTGCTCTTCCCTGGAACACCGTGACTTCAAGTGCAAAACAAAAGCGACGGTTCTCAGAGGAGAGCAGAGATTCTTCTCCAACGTGTTAGCTCTGGTTGTTCACTGGAGGACCCGGAGCCTGGCGGTCCTCTGTGCCGGAGGGACCTCCTCCTCCCGCTCTGGGGCTGGAAGCTGGAGCCCATCAGCTCCGTTTCTGACTGGCACCGAGCCTCCGCTCTGCGGTTCCTCCCTCCCTTCCACCGCTGAGACCCGACACGTGCCCGGGGTGAACACGCAGAGCTTCTCCTGGCCCGGAGAACATTCTGCGTCTGGTTCCAGACCTGCATGGTCTGGGTTCAAACAGAGACAAGGTGATTGTCAGTGCTGGAGGCACTGCGTGTCCTCCCTCCTCTCTCTTCCCCTGGCCTTCATGTGCTCAGATGCTTCATGAAAGAGAGCCAGTGGTGCTCTGGACCCAGGCCTCTGTCTGCAGCCTTTTGAAAGTGCAGAAGAACATGGGAATGGAAGATGGGCATTTCCTGCCCGGTTCAGCTGTGTGAATGTTTGCATGGATGGAAGCAGGCTCCGGAGCAAGAACTTCCTTCTTGGATGCTTGTTTGTTACTATCTTCACTTCTTCAGACCGAGCTCTCCTCTCAGACCTGGTTTCACTTCTTCCTTCTGTCTCGGCTATGTACGGTACGTCATCCTGGTTTGGGATGAACGCCCAACCTGGAGACGTTCCCTCCACCACGCACCCCATCCCTGGAGCCATATGTTGGTCCAATAGACGTGATCTTCACATGTTACTTGTTTTCAAAGTTGTGATGAGATCTTTTCCCTGGAGTCGTTTCAGGCTTTCCTGGTTTGAGTTGCTTGCATGTCGTTTTTGGTCGTTGTCCCTCAACGGATCACGTGCGGTGTTTTCTGAGCCTTTGACCTTTGGTTTGATCCCAAAGCTGTTGGTGAGGGGCGATGCTCCTGCCCCTGGGTCGTCGGTCGAACCAGAAGCTGTCACGGGATCCCGGACTCGTTCAGTGAAAATGTCAGAACGTTCATACAGGTGGTCAGGAAGCCCACGGAGGTCTGCTTGGTGGTCCCGGTCCTGCTGGTGGGAGCGGCAGATGGATGGTCCTCTGACCCGCTGACTGTGCTTGTTTTTCAGGAGACAGCGGCAAAGTGACCACGGTGGTGGCGACGCCTGGCCAGGGCCCCGACCGCCCGCAGGAAGTGTCCTACACAGACATCAAGGTCATCGGAAATGGTTCCTTCGGCGTGGTTTACCAGGCCCGCCTCATCGACAGCCAGGAGATGGTGGCCATTAAGAAGGTTCTTCAAGACAAGAGATTTAAGGTTCGTTTTCTCTGGGTCCCACCTCGGTACCGATGCCTTCCAGGAGACCGGACCCTGGAGGAACCCACACTGACCCTCCTTCTCTGTCCTCACAGAACAGAGAGCTGCAAATAATGAGGAAGTTGGACCACTGCAACATCGTGAGGCTACGCTACTTCTTCTACTCCAGTGGAGAGAAGGTTTGTCAGCACACCCTTCCTCTTTTCCCTCCAGCCTCCACGCCCCAGTGATTAGTCATGCATCTCAGGTGACTCATGAACAAGTTGGAGACAAGTTGGAGACAAGTTGAACTTTGTCAGTCATTCTTGATGAGGGATTCATCAGGACTCCAACATGACGACCCAGAGGATCCACCTTCACTTCAGTTTAAACTATTGAAGACCCTTAGGAGAAGGCAGGAGGCAGAGATGAACATGTGGAGGTTCTCTTTGGGAGTGAGGAGGATGGGGAAGATCAGGAAGGAGTCCATCAGAGGGACAACACATGGTAGATGTTCTGGAGATAAAGTCAGACTGAGATGGTTTGGACATGGACAGAGGAAGTATGATGGAGATCTGGGTAGAAGGATGCTGAGGTTGGAGGAGATCTGGAGGAAGACCAGAGAGGAGGTTTGTCGATGGAGGGGAGGAGGACGGGAAGGTAGTTGGTGCGAGAGAGGAGGGCTAGAATGAGGCAAGTGATTGGCTGAGGGTTAGATGGAGGCAGAAGAAGACTCAGACCTCCTCCATGCAGTGTGTGAGTGCTTCTACACTCCTTGGCCTTCATACCTACGTTCTCTGTCCAAGACCGCTGTGACTGACAGTGTCAGTCACTTCTATCAACTTCAGGTCACCAGTCTTCTGCTCTCCTTCCAAGAAGCAACCACCTGAGGAAGTCTGAAGATGGTTCTTGTGCGTGCGCGTGCGTGTGTGTGTGTATGTGTGTGCGCGCGTGCGCGCGTGTGTGTGTGTCCATGCCCCCCTCTCACAGCACACCTGTGTCCCACCAGAAAGACGAGGTCTATCTGAACCTGGTCCTGGACTATGTCCCAGAGACGGTCTACAGAGTGGCTCGGCACTTCAACAAGGCCAAGACCACCATCCCCATCATCTACGTGAAGGTAGGAGTCCTCCAGGCACCGCTGCTATTCTCCCTCCACCTGTCCCCATGCATCTGATGCTCATGGACTCCAACCTTCTTCTTCTGTTGGTCTCCTGCCCTCAGGTGTACATGTATCAGCTGTTCCGTAGTCTGGCTTACATCCATTCCCAGGGTGTCTGTCACAGAGACATCAAGCCTCAGAACCTCCTGGTGGACCCTGAGACGGCCATCCTCAAACTCTGTGACTTCGGCAGGTCAGTAGCAGAGCCTGCCGTCTGATGTCTACGTGTCGTCCTGGCCTCTCCTCGTGCTTCTGGAGAACCAGGTGTTGAACGGTCGCCGTCAGTACGTTCCTTAGGACCTTCTCCGCTCTCTCTGTCCTGCAGTGCGAAGCAGCTGGTACGGGGGGAGCCCAACGTGTCCTACATATGCTCACGGTACTACCGCGCCCCCGAGCTCATCTTCGGCGCCACCGACTACACGTCCAACATCGACATCTGGTCGGCCGGCTGCGTGCTGGCCGAGCTGCTCCTCGGCCAGCCCATCTTCCCCGGGGACAGCGGGGTGGACCAGCTCGTTGAGATCATCAAGGTAACCTCCTCCCCTGCACAAGTATGCGGTCCACCGCTCTGGCTGTGAAGGACGCCGAGGACAGACTGTTCCCTCCTCCTCCAGGTCCTGGGGACCCCGACCCGGGAGCAGATCCGAGAGATGAACCCCAACTACACCGAGTTCAAGTTCCCCCAGATCAAAGCCCATCCCTGGACCAAGGTACCGCAGCTGCAAGCAGCCCTTCGCTGACGCGTGTGTGTGTGTGTGTGTGTGTGTGTGTGTGTGTGAGAGAGAGAGAGAGTGTGTGCGTGTGTGTGCGTGTTCAGGTTTGAGGCTATGCAGGTTCTAGGTTGAAAATGGTGGTCCTGGATGAAGAGCAGGGTCCTCAACAGGACGTCTACCCCCTCCTCTGTACTCCATCAGAGCGGGTCCACCATCGTGGTTTGGACAAGGCGATGTTTTAGGTGGACCCCACCCCGGAGGGACTGGCGGGGCCCGGAAGGACCCTCTTTGCAATCTTGACGTGAAATCGTCGGAATCGGTCAAATACGTCCTCCGATAACTAATACCGCAAAATGTTTTCCCTCCGAACACGAACCATCTCAGTCGCTGTCCCGGTGTCGGCCAGAAGGCGCACTCCACACGCCAGCTCACCTTCTGAGAGTGACGTCTGACTGTGTCCCCGGCCAGGTGTTCAAGCCGCGCACCCCCCCAGAGGCCATCGCCCTGTGCTCGCGGCTGCTGGAGTACACGCCGGTGACCCGCCTGTCTCCTCTGGAGGCCTGCGCCCACGCCTTCTTCGACGAGCTGCGTCAGCCCGGCACCCGCCTGCCCAGCGGCCGAGAGCTGCCCCTGCTCTTCAACTTCAGCCCCGTCGGTCAGTCCCCCCCCGAGCCCTCGCGCCGACACCTCTCCGACGCCCTTCGCCCCTGACCCGCGCTTTGTTTGTGCCCTTTGTGCCGTCAGAGCTGTCCATCCAGCCCCAGCTGAACTCCACCCTCATTCCTCCTCATGCTCGTGCACAGACCTCGCCCGCCTCTCACGGTACGTACCAGCAGAAACCCCCCCGGGAGGAAGCGGCTCTGGAAGCACATGGAGGCCTCAGGGAGACACTCGGCCCCGAGGAGGTGATGTGAGGCTGTCGGAGCTCTGCAGAACCGAAGGTTTGGTTTCTGCCGGAGAAAGCGGCTGCTTCTCCTCGTGGTCCAACCAAAGTAGGACGTTGTCAGTAAAATCCAGAGGAGGTACCTGAAAACCCACCAGAGACCTTCCCCTCACAGCTGTCAGCTCTCTTAACCGGCTGAGGTGCTGTGTGCTCTGTTAAAGCAGAGCTTCTTCTGACCGGAGGTCAGACCCCTCTCCTCCGGTCCACGAGGAGAAATCACTGTAGCCGCAGATTTATTGGATTGGTTGGGTTTTTTTTCTCGTTGTCCGAGAGAAGGTCCGGCGGGTTGGAGTCTGAGCTCCGGTCAGAAGCATTTGTGGCCCTTTGGACGTCTCTGTCCGGCCCGTGTGAGGTCAACCAGAACGTGAATGACAAAATATTTCCTCCGTTCATGTTATCCAAGTGCGTTGCTTTGCTGTGATTGTCGGTCGGGCCCTCCAGCAGCCTTCACATTTCTCATACGGCCCCTTGTAGAAATTAATTGCCCAAACCGGGCGAAGGAGAGCCCGGGCTTCTGGAAAGCTTGGGTGGATGCTGAGACTCATGTGGCTCCTCTCTCCCTCGCAGATGGCAGTGTGTCGGACAGTACCGCCCAGCCCAGCTCAGCGCCCGGATCCATCAGCAACAGCACCTGAGCGTCCATCCCTCCGTCATCCTTTGTTTCCGTCTTCCCCACGTCCTCTCCTGTCGTCTGCTCCCCCTCCCCCCCGGCTCCTAGGCTGCAGACACTTCTCCTTGAATGTTCTCCGGCTCCTCCGACCCCAAGTGGTGGCTGAGATCAGGAAGCTGCTTCTCGGGGACGTTCGAGTATCCCAGTACGGGTCGGGGGGGCAGGGGGGTTCTGGCCCGGTAGGAAAAAGAAGCATGGCTTTGGGCCTGAAGGACGTCCGGGGGATGTGGAGAAAGGATGTTCATGATATGTCCACCTACGGAAATTCTTCGCTTCAAATGACTTTTATCCCTTTTTAGTGTTCCTTTAATTTGCCCCGCTCTGTTTTAAGGTGTCGGTCCGGTCTGGTCCAGACGGTTCTCCTTGACTCTGACAATCATCCAGGACAGGTATCCTCCTAGTCACGTCTTGCAGCGTCAGGCTGCAGGCGTTTTTAGAAGAAGCAGACCCTTCCCTGGCTGACTGTGGTTTTATGCGATTTTAACTTGGGTCCGTGGATGGCAGGGCGGTCACATGACCAGGGCGCTTCCTGTTTCTGGCGGCAGCTGATGTTTTCAGTGTTGAGCCTGGAAACCCCTGCGTGATGACCGTGGATTCGAGGTGCTCCTCCATGTCAGAACACTTAGTTGCCCCTCTCCCCCTCCCATGGCAGCGCCGGGGTAGAACCAGGCTCCGACACTGACCTCTGACCTCCCGCCGATCACCTGCGCCTCCTGCCATCCGGCCCCATCCCTTTGTGGCGTTCGTGTCCAGGGTGGTCCTTCAGCCTCATATCATGTTCTTCCTGTCTCCACCTGGACGTTGGAGCTGACCCCCGTGATCTGCGCAGCCTGACGGCCCGTTTTCCATTCCTCTGCCGCGCTAAGGTGCACGCGGGGCCCAGGCCCAGGATGCGATGAGTAATAATGAAGCTCCCTTCCCGTCGGTCCTCCTGCCCCCCTTTTTCACCGCAGAACTGTAAATATCAACCACCTTTTATTTTATTTTGTTATTTTTGTTATTATTGTTATTATATTGTTGTTCTTGTCATTTTTTTTTTCTCTAGTAGTCCGGCCCCTCGCCGCCGGCCGTTTCTCCTCATTCAGTCTGTAAATACCATTTCTTTTGGGTCCCTTCGCAGGAGGGACAGCAGAACAAATGTCTTCTTCTCTCTCTCTCTCTCTCTCCCTCCATCCCTCTCTCCCTTCTCCCCATCAGTGTCGTCTCCGCTCTTTTATTTATTGTACTGTGGGGGTCTTTGCTTTTCCATGTGAGGGGGGGGGGCGGTGGCTGGAGTTTTTTTTATATAGAAAGCGGGTTGGTTGTACTTTCCAAATGAATGAAATCCAGCCGTCACACCTGCCAAATGTAGGGTTTGGTGCGGGTGCGTGTGCGTGCGTGGGTGTGTGTGTGTCTCAAAACCCAC